>CAWUFW010021173.1:0-128454 GCA_963921515.1 Calotriton arnoldi
CCCTGCGCCCCCAATGGGAACAGTCCAGCCCGAACTGCCAGGCCAGGTCTCTCCCTGGACTGGAAACAAGCATCCTAGGGACCGGTCTCGGGCTTTCAGCCCTCATCAGCCAGGATAGCTTGACTCCAGTGGCATGGAGAGCACGGGACCCACGTCTGGGCATACCACGTCTCCACTCGGGGTGACAAATGCAAAAAGAACAATTGATGGACAGAATGCAGAACAATGTCATACATCTTCATCCCAGTACAGAGATCTGGGCCTAAATCCATCGTTTTTTTGCTCACCATGCCATTCCAGTTTGGACCCAGCCATATGCAAATCAGTCTTGACCCTGCGCCCCAATTGGAACAGTCCGGCCCGAACTGCCAGGCCAGGTCCTCCCTGGACTGGAAACAAGCATCCTAGGACCGGTTTCGGGCTTTCAGCCCTCATCAGCCAGGATAGCTTGACTCCAGTGGCATGGAGAGCACGGGACCCACGTCTGGGCAAACCCGTACCACTCGGGGTGACAAATGCAAAAAGAACAATTGATGGACAGAATGCAGAACAATGTCATACATTCACCCCAGTACAGAGATCTGGGCATAAATCCATCGTTTTTTTGCTCACCATGCCATTCCAGTTTGGACCCAGCCATATGCAAATCAGTCTTGACCCTGCGCCCCAATGGGAACAGTCCAGCCCGAACTGCCAGGCCAGGTCCTCCCTGGACTGGAAACAAGCATCCTAGGACCGGTTTCGGGCTTTCAGCCCTCATCAGCCAGGATAGCTTGACTCCAGTGGCATGGAGAGCACGGGACCCACGTCTGGGCATACCCGTCCCACTCGGGGTGACAAATGCAAAAAGAACAATTGATGGACAGAATGCAGAACAATGTCATACATTCACCCCAGTACAGAGATCTGGGCCTAAATCCATCGTTTTTTCGCTCACCATGCAATTCCAGTTTGGACCCAGCCATATGCAAATCAGTCTTGACCCTGCGCCCCAATGGGAACAGTCCAGCCCGAACTGCCCAGGGCAGGTCCTCCCTGGACTGGAAACAAGCATCCTAGGACCGGTTTCGGGCTTTCAGCCCTCATCAGCCAGGATAGCTTGACTCCAGTGGCATGGAGAGCACGGGACCCACGTCTGGGCATACCCGTCCCACTCGGGGTGACAAATGCAAAAAGAACAATTGATGGACAGAATGCAGAACAATGTCATACATTCACCCCAGTACAGAGAGTCTGGGCCTAAATCCATCGTTTTTTTGCTCACCATGCCATTCCAGTTTGGACCCAGCCATATGCAAATCAGTCTTGACCCTGCGCCCCAATGGGAACAGTCCAGCCCGAACTGCCAGGCCAGGTCCTCCCTGGACTGGAAACAAGCATCCTAGGACCGGTTTCGGGCTTTCAGCCCTCATCAGCCAGGATAGCTTGACTCCAGTGGCATGGAGAGCACGGGACCCACGTCTGGGCATACCCGTCCCACTCGGGGTGACAAATGCAAAAAGAACAATTGATGGACAGAATGCAGAACAATGTCATACATTCACCCCAGTACAGAGATCTGGGCCTAAATCCATCGTTTTTTTGCTCACCATGCCATTCCAGTTTGGACCCAGCCATATGCAAATCAGTCTTGACCCTGCGCCCCAATGGGAACAGTCCAGCCCGAACTGCCAGGCCAGGTCCTCCCTGGACTGGAAACAAGCATCCTAGGACCGGTTTCGGGCTTTCAGCCCTCATCAGCCAGGATAGCTTGACTCCAGTGGCATGGAGAGCACGGGACCCACGTCTGGGCATACCCGTCCCACTCGGGGTGACAAATGCAAAAAGAACAATTGATGGACAGAATGCAGAACAATGTCATACATTCACCCCAGTACAGAGATCTGGGCCTAAATCCATCGTTTTTTGCTCACCATGCCATTCCAGTTTGGACCCAGCCATATGCAAATCCAGTCTTGACCCTGCGCCCCAATGGGAACAGTCCAGCCCGAACTGCCAGGCCAGGTCCTCCCTGGACTGGAAACAAGCATCCTAGGACCGGTTTCGGGCTTTCAGCCCTCATCAGCCAGGATAGCTTGACTCCAGTGGCATGGAGAGCACGGGACCCACGTCTGGGCATACCCGTCCCACTCGGGGTGACAAATGCAAAAAGAACAATTGATGGACAGAATGCAGAACAATGTCATACATTCACCCCAGTACAGAGATCTGGGCCTAAATCCATCGTTTTTTTGCTCACCATGCCATTCCAGTTTGGACCCAGCCATATGCAAATCAGTCTTGACCCTGCGCCCCAATGGGAACAGTCCAGCCCGAACTGCCAGGCCAGGTCCTCCCTGGACTGGAAACAAGCATCCTAGGACCGGTTTCGGGCTTTCAGCCCTCATCAGCCAGGATAGCTTGACTCCAGTGGCATGGAGAGCACGGGACCCACGTCTGGGCATACCCGTCCCACTCGGGGTGACAAATGCAAAAAGAACAATTGATGGACAGAATGCAGAACAATGTCATACATTCACCCCAGTACAGAGATCTGGGCCTAAATCCATCGTTTTTTTGCTCACCATGCCATTCCAGTTTGGACCCAGCCATATGCAAATCAGTCTTGACCCTGCGCCCCAATGGGAACAGTCCAGCCCGAACTGCCAGGCCAGGTCCTCCCTGGACTGGAAACAAGCATCCTAGGACCGGTTTCGGGCTTTCAGCCCTCATCAGCCAGGATAGCTTGACTCCAGTGGCATGGAGAGCACGGGACCCACGTCTGGGCATACCCGTCCCACTCGGGGTGACAAATGCAAAAAGAACAATTGATGGACAGAATGCAGAACAATGTCATACATTCACCCCAGTACAGAGATCTGGGCCTAAATCCATCGTTTTTTTGCTCACCATGCCATTCCAGTTTGGACCCAGCCATATGCAAATCAGTCTTGACCCTGCGCCCCAATGGGAACAGTCCAGCCCGAACTGCCAGGCCAGGTCCTCCCTGGACTGGAAACAAGCATCCTAGGACCGGTTTCGGGCTTTCAGCCCTCATCAGCCAGGATAGCTTGACTCCAGTGGCATGGAGAGCACGGGACCCACGTCTGGGCATACCCGTCCCACTCGGGGTGACAAATGCAAAAAGAACAATTGATGGACAGAATGCAGAACAATGTCATACATTCACCCCAGTACAGAGATCTGGGCCTAAATCCATCGTTTTTTTGCTCACCATGCCATTCCAGTTTGGACCCAGCCATATGCAAATCAGTCTTGACCCTGCGCCCCAATGGGAACAGTCCAGCCCGAACTGCCAGGCCAGGTCCTCCCTGGACTGGAAACAAGCATCCTAGGACCGGTTTCGGGCTTTCAGCCCTCATCAGCCAGGATAGCTTGACTCCAGTGGCATGGAGAGCACGGGACCCACGTCTGGGCATACCCGTCCCACTCGGGGTGACAAATGCAAAAAGAACAATTGATGGACAGAATGCAGAACAATGTCATACATTCACCCCAGTACAGAGATCTGGGCCTAAATCCATCGTTTTTTGCTCACCATGCCATTCCAGTTTGGACCCAGCCATATGCAAATCAGTCTTGACCCTGCGCCCCAATGGGAACAGTCCAGCCCGAACTGCCAGGCCAGGTCCTCCCTGGACTGGAAACAAGCATCCTAGGACCGGTTTCGGGCTTTCAGCCCTCATCAGCCAGGATAGCTTGACTCCAGTGGCATGGAGAGCACGGGACCCACGTCTGGGCATACCCGTCCCACTCGGGGTGACAAATGCAAAAAGAACAATTGATGGACAGAATGCAGAACAATGTCATACATTCACCCCAGTACAGAGATCTGGGCCTAAATCCATCGTTTTTTTGCTCACCATGCCATTCCAGTTTGGACCCAGCCATATGCAAATCAGTCTTGACCCTGCGCCCCAATGGGAACAGTCCAGCCCGAACTGCCAGGCCAGGTCCTCCCTGGACTGGAAACAAGCATCCTAGGACCGGTTTCGGGCTTTCAGCCCTCATCAGCCAGGATAGCTTGACTCCAGTGGCATGGAGAGCACGGGACCCACGTCTGGGCATACCCGTCCCACTCGGGGTGACAAATGCAAAAAGAACAATTGATGGACAGAATGCAGAACAATGTCATACATTCACCCCAGTACAGAGATCTGGGCCTAAATCCATCGTTTTTTGCTCACCATGCCATTCCAGTTTGGACCCAGCCATATGCAAATCAGTCTTGACCCTGCGCCCCAATGGGAACAGTCCAGCCCGAACTGCCAGGCCAGGTCCTCCCTGGACTGGAAACAAGCATCCTAGGACCGGTTTCGGGCTTTCAGCCCTCATCAGCCAGGATAGCTTGACTCCAGTGGCATGGAGAGCACGGGACCCACGTCTGGGCATACCCGTCCCACTCGGGGTGACAAATGCAAAAAGAACAATTGATGGACAGAATGCAGAACAATGTCATACATTCACCCCAGTACAGAGATCTGGGCCTAAATCCATCGTTTTTTTGCTCACCATGCCATTCCAGTTTGGACCCAGCCATATGCAAATCAGTCTTGACCCTGCGCCCCAATGGGAACAGTCCAGCCCGAACTGCCAGGCCAGGTCCTCCCTGGACTGGAAACAAGCATCCTAGGACCGGTTTCGGGCTTTCAGCCCTCATCAGCCAGGATAGCTTGACTCCAGTGGCATGGAGAGCACGGGACCCACGTCTGGGCATACCCGTCCCACTCGGGGTGACAAATGCAAAAAGAACAATTGATGGACAGAATGCAGAACAATGTCATACATTCACCCCAGTACAGAGATCTGGGCCTAAATCCATCGTTTTTTTGCTCACCATGCCATTCCAGTTTGGACCCAGCCATATGCAAATCAGTCTTGACCCTGCGCCCCAATGGGAACAGTCCAGCCCGAACTGCCAGGCCAGGTCCTCCCTGGACTGGAAACAAGCATCCTAGGACCGGTTTCGGGCTTTCAGCCCTCATCAGCCAGGATAGCTTGACTCCAGTGGCATGGAGAGCACGGGACCCACGTCTGGGCATACCCGTCCCACTCGGGGTGACAAATGCAAAAAGAACAATTGATGGACAGAATGCAGAACAATGTCATACATTCACCCCAGTACAGAGATCTGGGCCTAAATCCATCGTTTTTTTGCTCACCATGCCATTCCAGTTTGGACCCAGCCATATGCAAATCAGTCTTGACCCTGCGCCCCAATGGGAACAGTCCAGCCCGAACTGCCAGGCCAGGTCCTCCCTGGACTGGAAACAAGCATCCTAGGACCGGTTTCGGGCTTTCAGCCCTCATCAGCCAGGATAGCTTGACTCCAGTGGCATGGAGAGCACGGGACCCACGTCTGGGCATACCCGTCCCACTCGGGGTGACAAATGCAAAAAGAACAATTGATGGACAGAATGCAGAACAATGTCATACATTCACCCCAGTACAGAGATCTGGGCCTAAATCCATCGTTTTTTTGCTCACCATGCCATTCCAGTTTGGACCCAGCCATATGCAAATCAGTCTTGACCCTGCGCCCCAATGGGAACAGTCCAGCCCGAACTGCCAGGCCAGGTCCTCCCTGGACTGGAAACAAGCATCCTAGGACCGGTTTCGGGCTTTCAGCCCTCATCAGCCAGGATAGCTTGACTCCAGTGGCATGGAGAGCACGGGACCCACGTCTGGGCATACCCGTCCCACTCGGGGTGACAAATGCAAAAAGAACAATTGATGGACAGAATGCAGAACAATGTCATACATTCACCCCAGTACAGAGATCTGGGCCTAAATCCATCGTTTTTTTGCTCACCATGCCATTCCAGTTTGGACCCAGCCATATGCAAATCAGTCTTGACCCTGCGCCCCAATGGGAACAGTCCAGCCCGAACTGCCAGGCCAGGTCCTCCCTGGACTGGAAACAAGCATCCTAGGACCGGTTTCGGGCTTTCAGCCCTCATCAGCCAGGATAGCTTGACTCCAGTGGCATGGAGAGCACGGGACCCACGTCTGGGCATACCCGTCCCACTCGGGGTGACAAATGCAAAAAGAACAATTGATGGACAGAATGCAGAACAATGTCATACATTCACCCCAGTACAGAGATCTGGGCCTAAATCCATCGTTTTTTTGCTCACCATGCCATTCCAGTTTGGACCCAGCCATATGCAAATCAGTCTTGACCCTGCGCCCCAATGGGAACAGTCCAGCCCGAACTGCCAGGCCAGGTCCTCCCTGGACTGGAAACAAGCATCCTAGGACCGGTTTCGGGCTTTCAGCCCTCATCAGCCAGGATAGCTTGACTCCAGTGGCATGGAGAGCACGGGACCCACGTCTGGGCATACCCGTCCCACTCGGGGTGACAAATGCAAAAAGAACAATTGATGGACAGAATGCAGAACAATGTCATACATTCACCCCAGTACAGAGATCTGGGCCTAAATCCATCGTTTTTTGCTCACCATGCCATTCCAGTTTGGACCCAGCCATATGCAAATCAGTCTTGACCCTGCGCCCCAATGGGAACAGTCCAGCCCGAACTGCCAGGCCAGGTCCTCCCTGGACTGGAAACAAGCATCCTAGGACCGGTTTCGGGCTTTCAGCCCTCATCAGCCAGGATAGCTTGACTCCAGTGGCATGGAGAGCACGGGACCCACGTCTGGGCATACCCGTCCCACTCGGGGTGACAAATGCAAAAAGAACAATTGATGGACAGAATGCAGAACAATGTCATACATTCACCCCAGTACAGAGATCTGGGCCTAAATCCATCGTTTTTTTGCTCACCATGCCATTCCAGTTTGGACCCAGCCATATGCAAATCAGTCTTGACCCTGCGCCCCAATGGGAACAGTCCAGCCCGAACTGCCAGGCCAGGTCCTCCCTGGACTGGAAACAAGCATCCTAGGACCGGTTTCGGGCTTTCAGCCCTCATCAGCCAGGATAGCTTGACTCCAGTGGCATGGAGAGCACGGGACCCACGTCTGGGCATACCCGTCCCACTCGGGGTGACAAATGCAAAAAGAACAATTGATGGACAGAATGCAGAACAATGTCATACATTCACCCCAGTACAGAGATCTGGGCCTAAATCCATCGTTTTTTTGCTCACCATGCCATTCCAGTTTGGACCCAGCCATATGCAAATCAGTCTTGACCCTGCGCCCCAATGGGAACAGTCCAGCCCGAACTGCCAGGCCAGGTCCTCCCTGGACTGGAAACAAGCATCCTAGGACCGGTTTCGGGCTTTCAGCCCTCATCAGCCAGGATAGCTTGACTCCAGTGGCATGGAGAGCACGGGACCCACGTCTGGGCATACCCGTCCCACTCGGGGTGACAAATGCAAAAAGAACAATTGATGGACAGAATGCAGAACAATGTCATACATTCACCCCAGTACAGAGATCTGGGCCTAAATCCATCGTTTTTTTGCTCACCATGCCATTCCAGTTTGGACCCAGCCATATGCAAATCAGTCTTGACCCTGCGCCCCAATGGGAACAGTCCAGCCCGAACTGCCAGGCCAGGTCCTCCCTGGACTGGAAACAAGCATCCTAGGACCGGTTTCGGGCTTTCAGCCCTCATCAGCCAGGATAGCTTGACTCCAGTGGCATGGAGAGCACGGGACCCACGTCTGGGCATACCCGTCCCACTCGGGGTGACAAATGCAAAAAGAACAATTGATGGACAGAATGCAGAACAATGTCATACATTCACCCCAGTACAGAGATCTGGGCCTAAATCCATCGTTTTTTTGCTCACCATGCCATTCCAGTTTGGACCCAGCCATATGCAAATCAGTCTTGACCCTGCGCCCCAATGGGAACAGTCCAGCCCGAACTGCCAGGCCAGGTCCTCCCTGGACTGGAAACAAGCATCCTAGGACCGGTTTCGGGCTTTCAGCCCTCATCAGCCAGGATAGCTTGACTCCAGTGGCATGGAGAGCACGGGACCCACGTCTGGGCATACCCGTCCCACTCGGGGTGACAAATGCAAAAAGAACAATTGATGGACAGAATGCAGAACAATGTCATACATTCACCCCAGTACAGAGATCTGGGCCTAAATCCATCGTTTTTTTGCTCACCATGCCATTCCAGTTTGGACCCAGCCATATGCAAATCAGTCTTGACCCTGCGCCCCAATGGGAACAGTCCAGCCCGAACTGCCAGGCCAGGTCCTCCCTGGACTGGAAACAAGCATCCTAGGACCGGTTTCGGGCTTTCAGCCCTCATCAGCCAGGATAGCTTGACTCCAGTGGCATGGAGAGCACGGGACCCACGTCTGGGCATACCCGTCCCACTCGGGGTGACAAATGCAAAAAGAACAATTGATGGACAGAATGCAGAACAATGTCATACATTCACCCCAGTACAGAGATCTGGGCCTAAATCCATCGTTTTTTTGCTCACCATGCCATTCCAGTTTGGACCCAGCCATATGCAAATCAGTCTTGACCCTGCGCCCCAATGGGAACAGTCCAGCCCGAACTGCCAGGCCAGGTCCTCCCTGGACTGGAAACAAGCATCCTAGGACCGGTTTCGGGCTTTCAGCCCTCATCAGCCAGGATAGCTTGACTCCAGTGGCATGGAGAGCACGGGACCCACGTCTGGGCATACCCGTCCCACTCGGGGTGACAAATGCAAAAAGAACAATTGATGGACAGAATGCAGAACAATGTCATACATTCACCCCAGTACAGAGATCTGGGCCTAAATCCATCGTTTTTGCTCACCATGCCATTCCAGTTTGGACCCAGCCATATGCAAATCAGTCTTGACCCTGCGCCCCAATGGGAACAGTCCAGCCCGAACTGCCAGGCCAGGTCCTCCCTGGACTGGAAACAAGCATCCTAGGACCGGTTTCGGGCTTTCAGCCCTCATCAGCCAGGATAGCTTGACTCCAGTGGCATGGAGAGCACGGGACCCACGTCTGGGCATACCCGTCCCACTCGGGGTGACAAATGCAAAAAGAACAATTGATGGACAGAATGCAGAACAATGTCATACATTCACCCCAGTACAGAGATCTGGGCCTAAATCCATCGTTTTTGCTCACCATGCCATTCCAGTTTGGACCCAGCCATATGCAAATCAGTCTTGACCCTGCGCCCCAATGGGAACAGTCCAGCCCGAACTGCCAGGCCAGGTCCTCCCTGGACTGGAAACAAGCATCCTAGGACCGGTTTCGGGCTTTCAGCCCTCATCAGCCAGGATAGCTTGACTCCAGTGGCATGGAGAGCACGGGACCCACGTCTGGGCATACCCGTCCCACTCGGGGTGACAAATGCAAAAAGAACAATTGATGGACAGAATGCAGAACAATGTCATACATTCACCCCAGTACAGAGATCTGGGCCTAAATCCATCGTTTTTTGCTCACCATGCCATTCCAGTTTGGACCCAGCCATATGCAAATCAGTCTTGACCCTGCGCCCCAATGGGAACAGTCCAGCCCGAACTGCCAGGCCAGGTCCTCCCTGGACTGGAAACAAGCATCCTAGGACCGGTTTCGGGCTTTCAGCCCTCATCAGCCAGGATAGCTTGACTCCAGTGGCATGGAGAGCACGGGACCCACGTCTGGGCATACCCGTCCCACTCGGGGTGACAAATGCAAAAAGAACAATTGATGGACAGAATGCAGAACAATGTCATACATTCACCCCAGTACAGAGATCTGGGCCTAAATCCATCGTTTTTTTGCTCACCATGCCATTCCAGTTTGGACCCAGCCATATGCAAATCAGTCTTGACCCTGCGCCCCAATGGGAACAGTCCAGCCCGAACTGCCAGGCCAGGTCCTCCCTGGACTGGAAACAAGCATCCTAGGACCGGTTTCGGGCTTTCAGCCCTCATCAGCCAGGATAGCTTGACTCCAGTGGCATGGAGAGCACGGGACCCACGTCTGGGCATACCCGTCCCACTCGGGGTGACAAATGCAAAAAGAACAATTGATGGACAGAATGCAGAACAATGTCATACATTCACCCCAGTACAGAGATCTGGGCCTAAATCCATCGTTTTTTTGCTCACCATGCCATTCCAGTTTGGACCCAGCCATATGCAAATCAGTCTTGACCCTGCGCCCCAATGGGAACAGTCCAGCCCGAACTGCCAGGCCAGGTCCTCCCTGGACTGGAAACAAGCATCCTAGGACCGGTTTCGGGCTTTCAGCCCTCATCAGCCAGGATAGCTTGACTCCAGTGGCATGGAGAGCACGGGACCCACGTCTGGGCATACCCGTCCCACTCGGGGTGACAAATGCAAAAAGAACAATTGATGGACAGAATGCAGAACAATGTCATACATTCACCCCAGTACAGAGATCTGGGCCTAAATCCATCGTTTTTTTGCTCACCATGCCATTCCAGTTTGGACCCAGCCATATGCAAATCAGTCTTGACCCTGCGCCCCAATGGGAACAGTCCAGCCCGAACTGCCAGGCCAGGTCCTCCCTGGACTGGAAACAAGCATCCTAGGACCGGTTTCGGGCTTTCAGCCCTCATCAGCCAGGATAGCTTGACTCCAGTGGCATGGAGAGCACGGGACCCACGTCTGGGCATACCCGTCCCACTCGGGGTGACAAATGCAAAAAGAACAATTGATGGACAGAATGCAGAACAATGTCATACATTCACCCCAGTACAGAGATCTGGGCCTAAATCCATCGTTTTTTTGCTCACCATGCCATTCCAGTTTGGACCCAGCCATATGCAAATCAGTCTTGACCCTGCGCCCCAATGGGAACAGTCCAGCCCGAACTGCCAGGCCAGGTCCTCCCTGGACTGGAAACAAGCATCCTAGGACCGGTTTCGGGCTTTCAGCCCTCATCAGCCAGGATAGCTTGACTCCAGTGGCATGGAGAGCACGGGACCCACGTCTGGGCATACCCGTCCCACTCGGGGTGACAAATGCAAAAAGAACAATTGATGGACAGAATGCAGAACAATGTCATACATTCACCCCAGTACAGAGATCTGGGCCTAAATCCATCGTTTTTTTGCTCACCATGCCATTCCAGTTTGGACCCAGCCATATGCAAATCAGTCTTGACCCTGCGCCCCAATGGGAACAGTCCAGCCCGAACTGCCAGGCCAGGTCCTCCCTGGACTGGAAACAAGCATCCTAGGACCGGTTTCGGGCTTTCAGCCCTCATCAGCCAGGATAGCTTGACTCCAGTGGCATGGAGAGCACGGGACCCACGTCTGGGCATACCCGTCCCACTCGGGGTGACAAATGCAAAAAGAACAATTGATGGACAGAATGCAGAACAATGTCATACATTCACCCCAGTACAGAGATCTGGGCCTAAATCCATCGTTTTTTTGCTCACCATGCCATTCCAGTTTGGACCCAGCCATATGCAAATCAGTCTTGACCCTGCGCCCCAATGGGAACAGTCCAGCCCGAACTGCCAGGCCAGGTCCTCCCTGGACTGGAAACAAGCATCCTAGGACCGGTTTCGGGCTTTCAGCCCTCATCAGCCAGGATAGCTTGACTCCAGTGGCATGGAGAGCACGGGACCCACGTCTGGGCATACCCGTCCCACTCGGGGTGACAAATGCAAAAAGAACAATTGATGGACAGAATGCAGAACAATGTCATACATTCACCCCAGTACAGAGATCTGGGCCTAAATCCATCGTTTTTTTGCTCACCATGCCATTCCAGTTTGGACCCAGCCATATGCAAATCAGTCTTGACCCTGCGCCCCAATGGGAACAGTCCAGCCCGAACTGCCAGGCCAGGTCCTCCCTGGACTGGAAACAAGCATCCTAGGACCGGTTTCGGGCTTTCAGCCCTCATCAGCCAGGATAGCTTGACTCCAGTGGCATGGAGAGCACGGGACCCACGTCTGGGCATACCCGTCCCACTCGGGGTGACAAATGCAAAAAGAACAATTGATGGACAGAATGCAGAACAATGTCATACATTCACCCCAGTACAGAGATCTGGGCCTAAATCCATCGTTTTTTTGCTCACCATGCCATTCCAGTTTGGACCCAGCCATATGCAAATCAGTCTTGACCCTGCGCCCCAATGGGAACAGTCCAGCCCGAACTGCCAGGCCAGGTCCTCCCTGGACTGGAAACAAGCATCCTAGGACCGGTTTCGGGCTTTCAGCCCTCATCAGCCAGGATAGCTTGACTCCAGTGGCATGGAGAGCACGGGACCCACGTCTGGGCATACCCGTCCCACTCGGGGTGACAAATGCAAAAAGAACAATTGATGGACAGAATGCAGAACAATGTCATACATTCACCCCAGTACAGAGATCTGGGCCTAAATCCATCGTTTTTTTGCTCACCATGCCATTCCAGTTTGGACCCAGCCATATGCAAATCAGTCTTGACCCTGCGCCCCAATGGGAACAGTCCAGCCCGAACTGCCAGGCCAGGTCCTCCCTGGACTGGAAACAAGCATCCTAGGACCGGTTTCGGGCTTTCAGCCCTCATCAGCCAGGATAGCTTGACTCCAGTGGCATGGAGAGCACGGGACCCACGTCTGGGCATACCCGTCCCACTCGGGGTGACAAATGCAAAAAGAACAATTGATGGACAGAATGCAGAACAATGTCATACATTCACCCCAGTACAGAGATCTGGGCCTAAATCCATCGTTTTTTTGCTCACCATGCCATTCCAGTTTGGACCCAGCCATATGCAAATCAGTCTTGACCCTGCGCCCCAATGGGAACAGTCCAGCCCGAACTGCCAGGCCAGGTCCTCCCTGGACTGGAAACAAGCATCCTAGGACCGGTTTCGGGCTTTCAGCCCTCATCAGCCAGGATAGCTTGACTCCAGTGGCATGGAGAGCACGGGACCCACGTCTGGGCATACCCGTCCCACTCGGGGTGACAAATGCAAAAAGAACAATTGATGGACAGAATGCAGAACAATGTCATACATTCACCCCAGTACAGAGATCTGGGCCTAAATCCATCGTTTTTTTGCTCACCATGCCATTCCAGTTTGGACCCAGCCATATGCAAATCAGTCTTGACCCTGCGCCCCAATGGGAACAGTCCAGCCCGAACTGCCAGGCCAGGTCCTCCCTGGACTGGAAACAAGCATCCTAGGACCGGTTTCGGGCTTTCAGCCCTCATCAGCCAGGATAGCTTGACTCCAGTGGCATGGAGAGCACGGGACCCACGTCTGGGCATACCCGTCCCACTCGGGGTGACAAATGCAAAAAGAACAATTGATGGACAGAATGCAGAACAATGTCATACATTCACCCCAGTACAGAGATCTGGGCCTAAATCCATCGTTTTTTTGCTCACCATGCCATTCCAGTTTGGACCCAGCCATATGCAAATCAGTCTTGACCCTGCGCCCCAATGGGAACAGTCCAGCCCGAACTGCCAGGCCAGGTCCTCCCTGGACTGGAAACAAGCATCCTAGGACCGGTTTCGGGCTTTCAGCCCTCATCAGCCAGGATAGCTTGACTCCAGTGGCATGGAGAGCACGGGACCCACGTCTGGGCATACCCGTCCCACTCGGGGTGACAAATGCAAAAAGAACAATTGATGGACAGAATGCAGAACAATGTCATACATTCACCCCAGTACAGAGATCTGGGCCTAAATCCATCGTTTTTTTGCTCACCATGCCATTCCAGTTTGGACCCAGCCATATGCAAATCAGTCTTGACCCTGCGCCCCAATGGGAACAGTCCAGCCCGAACTGCCAGGCCAGGTCCTCCCTGGACTGGAAACAAGCATCCTAGGACCGGTTTCGGGCTTTCAGCCCTCATCAGCCAGGATAGCTTGACTCCAGTGGCATGGAGAGCACGGGACCCACGTCTGGGCATACCCGTCCCACTCGGGGTGACAAATGCAAAAAGAGCAATTGATGGACAGAATGCAGAACAATGTCATACATTCACCCCAGTACAGAGATCTGGGCCTAAATCCATCGTTTTTTTGCTCACCATGCCATTCCAGTTTGGACCCAGCCATATGCAAATCAGTCTTGACCCTGCGCCCCAATGGGAACAGTCCAGCCCGAACTGCCAGGCCAGGTCCTCCCTGGACTGGAAACAAGCATCCTAGGACCGGTTTCGGGCTTTCAGCCCTCATCAGCCAGGATAGCTTGACTCCAGTGGCATGGAGAGCACGGGACCCACGTCTGGGCATACCCGTCCCACTCGGGGTGACAAATGCAAAAAGAACAATTGATGGACAGAATGCAGAACAATGTCATACATTCACCCCAGTACAGAGATCTGGGCCTAAATCCATCGTTTTTTTGCTCACCATGCCATTCCAGTTTGGACCCAGCCATATGCAAATCAGTCTTGACCCTGCGCCCCAATGGGAACAGTCCAGCCCGAACTGCCAGGCCAGGTCCTCCCTGGACTGGAAACAAGCATCCTAGGACCGGTTTCGGGCTTTCAGCCCTCATCAGCCAGGATAGCTTGACTCCAGTGGCATGGAGAGCACGGGACCCACGTCTGGGCATACCCGTCCCACTCGGGGTGACAAATGCAAAAAGAACAATTGATGGACAGAATGCAGAACAATGTCATACATTCACCCCAGTACAGAGATCTGGGCCTAAATCCATCGTTTTTTTGCTCACCATGCCATTCCAGTTTGGACCCAGCCATATGCAAATCAGTCTTGACCCTGCGCCCCAATGGGAACAGTCCAGCCCGAACTGCCAGGCCAGGTCCTCCCTGGACTGGAAACAAGCATCCTAGGACCGGTTTCGGGCTTTCAGCCCTCATCAGCCAGGATAGCTTGACTCCAGTGGCATGGAGAGCACGGGACCCACGTCTGGGCATACCCGTCCCACTCGGGGTGACAAATGCAAAAAGAACAATTGATGGACAGAATGCAGAACAATGTCATACATTCACCCCAGTACAGAGATCTGGGCCTAAATCCATCGTTTTTTTGCTCACCATGCCATTCCAGTTTGGACCCAGCCATATGCAAATCAGTCTTGACCCTGCGCCCCAATGGGAACAGTCCAGCCCGAACTGCCAGGCCAGGTCCTCCCTGGACTGGAAACAAGCATCCTAGGACCGGTTTCGGGCTTTCAGCCCTCATCAGCCAGGATAGCTTGACTCCAGTGGCATGGAGAGCACGGGACCCACGTCTGGGCATACCCGTCCCACTCGGGGTGACAAATGCAAAAAGAACAATTGATGGACAGAATGCAGAACAATGTCATACATTCACCCCAGTACAGAGATCTGGGCCTAAATCCATCGTTTTTTTGCTCACCATGCCATTCCAGTTTGGACCCAGCCATATGCAAATCAGTCTTGACCCTGCGCCCCAATGGGAACAGTCCAGCCCGAACTGCCAGGCCAGGTCCTCCCTGGACTGGAAACAAGCATCCTAGGACCGGTTTCGGGCTTTCAGCCCTCATCAGCCAGGATAGCTTGACTCCAGTGGCATGGAGAGCACGGGACCCACGTCTGGGCATACCCGTCCCACTCGGGGTGACAAATGCAAAAAGAACAATTGATGGACAGAATGCAGAACAATGTCATACATTCACCCCAGTACAGAGATCTGGGCCTAAATCCATCGTTTTTTTGCTCACCATGCCATTCCAGTTTGGACCCAGCCATATGCAAATCAGTCTTGACCCTGCGCCCCAATGGGAACAGTCCAGCCCGAACTGCCAGGCCAGGTCCTCCCTGGACTGGAAACAAGCATCCTAGGACCGGTTTCGGGCTTTCAGCCCTCATCAGCCAGGATAGCTTGACTCCAGTGGCATGGAGAGCACGGGACCCACGTCTGGGCATACCCGTCCCACTCGGGGTGACAAATGCAAAAAGAACAATTGATGGACAGAATGCAGAACAATGTCATACATTCACCCCAGTACAGAGATCTGGGCCTAAATCCATCGTTTTTTTGCTCACCATGCCATTCCAGTTTGGACCCAGCCATATGCAAATCAGTCTTGACCCTGCGCCCCAATGGGAACAGTCCAGCCCGAACTGCCAGGCCAGGTCCTCCCTGGACTGGAAACAAGCATCCTAGGACCGGTTTCGGGCTTTCAGCCCTCATCAGCCAGGATAGCTTGACTCCAGTGGCATGGAGAGCACGGGACCCACGTCTGGGCATACCCGTCCCACTCGGGGTGACAAATGCAAAAAGAACAATTGATGGACAGAATGCAGAACAATGTCATACATTCACCCCAGTACAGAGATCTGGGCCTAAATCCATCGTTTTTTTGCTCACCATGCCATTCCAGTTTGGACCCAGCCATATGCAAATCAGTCTTGACCCTGCGCCCCAATGGGAACAGTCCAGCCCGAACTGCCAGGCCAGGTCCTCCCTGGACTGGAAACAAGCATCCTAGGACCGGTTTCGGGCTTTCAGCCCTCATCAGCCAGGATAGCTTGACTCCAGTGGCATGGAGAGCACGGGACCCACGTCTGGGCATACCCGTCCCACTCGGGGTGACAAATGCAAAAAGAACAATTGATGGACAGAATGCAGAACAATGTCATACATTCACCCCAGTACAGAGATCTGGGCCTAAATCCATCGTTTTTTTGCTCACCATGCCATTCCAGTTTGGACCCAGCCATATGCAAATCAGTCTTGACCCTGCGCCCCAATGGGAACAGTCCAGCCCGAACTGCCAGGCCAGGTCCTCCCTGGACTGGAAACAAGCATCCTAGGACCGGTTTCGGGCTTTCAGCCCTCATCAGCCAGGATAGCTTGACTCCAGTGGCATGGAGAGCACGGGACCCACGTCTGGGCATACCCGTCCCACTCGGGGTGACAAATGCAAAAAGAACAATTGATGGACAGAATGCAGAACAATGTCATACATTCACCCCAGTACAGAGATCTGGGCCTAAATCCATCGTTTTTTTGCTCACCATGCCATTCCAGTTTGGACCCAGCCATATGCAAATCAGTCTTGACCCTGCGCCCCAATGGGAACAGTCCAGCCCGAACTGCCAGGCCAGGTCCTCCCTGGACTGGAAACAAGCATCCTAGGACCGGTTTCGGGCTTTCAGCCCTCATCAGCCAGGATAGCTTGACTCCAGTGGCATGGAGAGCACGGGACCCACGTCTGGGCATACCCGTCCCACTCGGGGTGACAAATGCAAAAAGAACAATTGATGGACAGAATGCAGAACAATGTCATACATTCACCCCAGTACAGAGATCTGGGCCTAAATCCATCGTTTTTTGCTCACCATGCCATTCCAGTTTGGACCCAGCCATATGCAAATCAGTCTTGACCCTGCGCCCCAATGGGAACAGTCCAGCCCGAACTGCCAGGCCAGGTCCTCCCTGGACTGGAAACAAGCATCCTAGGACCGGTTTCGGGCTTTCAGCCCTCATCAGCCAGGATAGCTTGACTCCAGTGGCATGGAGAGCACGGGACCCACGTCTGGGCATACCCGTCCCACTCGGGGTGACAAATGCAAAAAGAACAATTGATGGACAGAATGCAGAACAATGTCATACATTCACCCCAGTACAGAGATCTGGGCCTAAATCCATCGTTTTTTTGCTCACCATGCCATTCCAGTTTGGACCCAGCCATATGCAAATCAGTCTTGACCCTGCGCCCCAATGGGAACAGTCCAGCCCGAACTGCCAGGCCAGGTCCTCCCTGGACTGGAAACAAGCATCCTAGGACCGGTTTCGGGCTTTCAGCCCTCATCAGCCAGGATAGCTTGACTCCAGTGGCATGGAGAGCACGGGACCCACGTCTGGGCATACCCGTCCCACTCGGGGTGACAAATGCAAAAAGAACAATTGATGGACAGAATGCAGAACAATGTCATACATTCACCCCAGTACAGAGATCTGGGCCTAAATCCATCGTTTTTTGCTCACCATGCCATTCCAGTTTGGACCCAGCCATATGCAAATCAGTCTTGACCCTGCGCCCCAATGGGAACAGTCCAGCCCGAACTGCCAGGCCAGGTCCTCCCTGGACTGGAAACAAGCATCCTAGGACCGGTTTCGGGCTTTCAGCCCTCATCAGCCAGGATAGCTTGACTCCAGTGGCATGGAGAGCACGGGACCCACGTCTGGGCATACCCGTCCCACTCGGGGTGACAAATGCAAAAAGAACAATTGATGGACAGAATGCAGAACAATGTCATACATTCACCCCAGTACAGAGATCTGGGCCTAAATCCATCGTTTTTTTGCTCACCATGCCATTCCAGTTTGGACCCAGCCATATGCAAATCAGTCTTGACCCTGCGCCCCAATGGGAACAGTCCAGCCCGAACTGCCAGGCCAGGTCCTCCCTGGACTGGAAACAAGCATCCTAGGACCGGTTTCGGGCTTTCAGCCCTCATCAGCCAGGATAGCTTGACTCCAGTGGCATGGAGAGCACGGGACCCACGTCTGGGCATACCCGTCCCACTCGGGGTGACAAATGCAAAAAGAACAATTGATGGACAGAATGCAGAACAATGTCATACATTCACCCCAGTACAGAGATCTGGGCCTAAATCCATCGTTTTTTTGCTCACCATGCCATTCCAGTTTGGACCCAGCCATATGCAAATCAGTCTTGACCCTGCGCCCCAATGGGAACAGTCCAGCCCGAACTGCCAGGCCAGGTCCTCCCTGGACTGGAAACAAGCATCCTAGGACCGGTTTCGGGCTTTCAGCCCTCATCAGCCAGGATAGCTTGACTCCAGTGGCATGGAGAGCACGGGACCCACGTCTGGGCATACCCGTCCCACTCGGGGTGACAAATGCAAAAAGAACAATTGATGGACAGAATGCAGAACAATGTCATACATTCACCCCAGTACAGAGATCTGGGCCTAAATCCATCGTTTTTTTGCTCACCATGCCATTCCAGTTTGGACCCAGCCATATGCAAATCAGTCTTGACCCTGCGCCCCAATGGGAACAGTCCAGCCCGAACTGCCAGGCCAGGTCCTCCCTGGACTGGAAACAAGCATCCTAGGACCGGTTTCGGGCTTTCAGCCCTCATCAGCCAGGATAGCTTGACTCCAGTGGCATGGAGAGCACGGGACCCACGTCTGGGCATACCCGTCCCACTCGGGGTGACAAATGCAAAAAGAACAATTGATGGACAGAATGCAGAACAATGTCATACATTCACCCCAGTACAGAGATCTGGGCCTAAATCCATCGTTTTTTTGCTCACCATGCCATTCCAGTTTGGGCCCAGCCATATGCAAATCAGTCTTGACCCTGCGCCCCAATGGGAACAGTCCAGCCCGAACTGCCAGGCCAGGTCCTCCCTGGACTGGAAACAAGCATCCTAGGACCGGTTTCGGGCTTTCAGCCCTCATCAGCCAGGATAGCTTGACTCCAGTGGCATGGAGAGCACGGGACCCACGTCTGGGCATACCCGTCCCACTCGGGGTGACAAATGCAAAAAGAGCAATTGATGGACAGAATGCAGAACAATGTCATACATTCACCCCAGTACAGAGATCTGGGCCTAAATCCATCGTTTTTTGCTCACCATGCCATTCCAGTTTGGACCCAGCCATATGCAAATCAGTCTTGACCCTGCGCCCCAATGGGAACAGTCCAGCCCGAACTGCCAGGCCAGGTCCTCCCTGGACTGGAAACAAGCATCCTAGGACCGGTTTCGGGCTTTCAGCCCTCATCAGCCAGGATAGCTTGACTCCAGTGGCATGGAGAGCACGGGACCCACGTCTGGGCATACCCGTCCCACTCGGGGTGACAAATGCAAAAAGAACAATTGATGGACAGAATGCAGAACAATGTCATACATTCACCCCAGTACAGAGATCTGGGCCTAAATCCATCGTTTTTTGCTCACCATGCCATTCCAGTTTGGACCCAGCCATATGCAAATCAGTCTTGACCCTGCGCCCCAATGGGAACAGTCCAGCCCGAACTGCCAGGCCAGGTCCTCCCTGGACTGGAAACAAGCATCCTAGGACCGGTTTCGGGCTTTCAGCCCTCATCAGCCAGGATAGCTTGACTCCAGTGGCATGGAGAGCACGGGACCCACGTCTGGGCATACCCGTCCCACTCGGGGTGACAAATGCAAAAAGAACAATTGATGGACAGAATGCAGAACAATGTCATACATTCACCCCAGTACAGAGATCTGGGCCTAAATCCATCGTTTTTTTGCTCACCATGCCATTCCAGTTTGGACCCAGCCATATGCAAATCAGTCTTGACCCTGCGCCCCAATGGGAACAGTCCAGCCCGAACTGCCAGGCCAGGTCCTCCCTGGACTGGAAACAAGCATCCTAGGACCGGTTTCGGGCTTTCAGCCCTCATCAGCCAGGATAGCTTGACTCCAGTGGCATGGAGAGCACGGGACCCACGTCTGGGCATACCCGTCCCACTCGGGGTGACAAATGCAAAAAGAACAATTGATGGACAGAATGCAGAACAATGTCATACATTCACCCCAGTACAGAGATCTGGGCCTAAATCCATCGTTTTTTTGCTCACCATGCCATTCCAGTTTGGACCCAGCCATATGCAAATCAGTCTTGACCCTGCGCCCCAATGGGAACAGTCCAGCCCGAACTGCCAGGCCAGGTCCTCCCTGGACTGGAAACAAGCATCCTAGGACCGGTTTCGGGCTTTCAGCCCTCATCAGCCAGGATAGCTTGACTCCAGTGGCATGGAGAGCACGGGACCCACGTCTGGGCATACCCGTCCCACTCGGGGTGACAAATGCAAAAAGAACAATTGATGGACAGAATGCAGAACAATGTCATACATTCACCCCAGTACAGAGATCTGGGCCTAAATCCATCGTTTTTTGCTCACCATGCCATTCCAGTTTGGACCCAGCCATATGCAAATCAGTCTTGACCCTGCGCCCCAATGGGAACAGTCCAGCCCGAACTGCCAGGCCAGGTCCTCCCTGGACTGGAAACAAGCATCCTAGGACCGGTTTCGGGCTTTCAGCCCTCATCAGCCAGGATAGCTTGACTCCAGTGGCATGGAGAGCACGGGACCCACGTCTGGGCATACCCGTCCCACTCGGGGTGACAAATGCAAAAAGAACAATTGATGGACAGAATGCAGAACAATGTCATACATTCACCCCAGTACAGAGATCTGGGCCTAAATCCATCGTTTTTTGCTCACCATGCCATTCCAGTTTGGACCCAGCCATATGCAAATCAGTCTTGACCCTGCGCCCCAATGGGAACAGTCCAGCCCGAACTGCCAGGCCAGGTCCTCCCTGGACTGGAAACAAGCATCCTAGGACCGGTTTCGGGCTTTCAGCCCTCATCAGCCAGGATAGCTTGACTCCAGTGGCATGGAGAGCACGGGACCCACGTCTGGGCATACCCGTCCCACTCGGGGTGACAAATGCAAAAAGAACAATTGATGGACAGAATGCAGAACAATGTCATACATTCACCCCAGTACAGAGATCTGGGCCTAAATCCATCGTTTTTTTGCTCACCATGCCATTCCAGTTTGGACCCAGCCATATGCAAATCAGTCTTGACCCTGCGCCCCAATGGGAACAGTCCAGCCCGAACTGCCAGGCCAGGTCCTCCCTGGACTGGAAACAAGCATCCTAGGACCGGTTTCGGGCTTTCAGCCCTCATCAGCCAGGATAGCTTGACTCCAGTGGCATGGAGAGCACGGGACCCACGTCTGGGCATACCCGTCCCACTCGGGGTGACAAATGCAAAAAGAACAATTGATGGACAGAATGCAGAACAATGTCATACATTCACCCCAGTACAGAGATCTGGGCCTAAATCCATCGTTTTTTGCTCACCATGCCATTCCAGTTTGGACCCAGCCATATGCAAATCAGTCTTGACCCTGCGCCCCAATGGGAACAGTCCAGCCCGAACTGCCAGGCCAGGTCCTCCCTGGACTGGAAACAAGCATCCTAGGACCGGTTTCGGGCTTTCAGCCCTCATCAGCCAGGATAGCTTGACTCCAGTGGCATGGAGAGCACGGGACCCACGTCTGGGCATACCCGTCCCACTCGGGGTGACAAATGCAAAAAGAACAATTGATGGACAGAATGCAGAACAATGTCATACATTCACCCCAGTACAGAGATCTGGGCCTAAATCCATCGTTTTTTTGCTCACCATGCCATTCCAGTTTGGACCCAGCCATATGCAAATCAGTCTTGACCCTGCGCCCCAATGGGAACAGTCCAGCCCGAACTGCCAGGCCAGGTCCTCCCTGGACTGGAAACAAGCATCCTAGGACCGGTTTCGGGCTTTCAGCCCTCATCAGCCAGGATAGCTTGACTCCAGTGGCATGGAGAGCACGGGACCCACGTCTGGGCATACCCGTCCCACTCGGGGTGACAAATGCAAAAAGAACAATTGATGGACAGAATGCAGAACAATGTCATACATTCACCCCAGTACAGAGATCTGGGCCTAAATCCATCGTTTTTTTGCTCACCATGCCATTCCAGTTTGGACCCAGCCATATGCAAATCAGTCTTGACCCTGCGCCCCAATGGGAACAGTCCAGCCCGAACTGCCAGGCCAGGTCCTCCCTGGACTGGAAACAAGCATCCTAGGACCGGTTTCGGGCTTTCAGCCCTCATCAGCCAGGATAGCTTGACTCCAGTGGCATGGAGAGCACGGGACCCACGTCTGGGCATACCCGTCCCACTCGGGGTGACAAATGCAAAAAGAACAATTGATGGACAGAATGCAGAACAATGTCATACATTCACCCCAGTACAGAGATCTGGGCCTAAATCCATCGTTTTTTTGCTCACCATGCCATTCCAGTTTGGACCCAGCCATATGCAAATCAGTCTTGACCCTGCGCCCCAATGGGAACAGTCCAGCCCGAACTGCCAGGCCAGGTCCTCCCTGGACTGGAAACAAGCATCCTAGGACCGGTTTCGGGCTTTCAGCCCTCATCAGCCAGGATAGCTTGACTCCAGTGGCATGGAGAGCACGGGACCCACGTCTGGGCATACCCGTCCCACTCGGGGTGACAAATGCAAAAAGAACAATTGATGGACAGAATGCAGAACAATGTCATACATTCACCCCAGTACAGAGATCTGGGCCTAAATCCATCGTTTTTTTGCTCACCATGCCATTCCAGTTTGGACCCAGCCATATGCAAATCAGTCTTGACCCTGCGCCCCAATGGGAACAGTCCAGCCCGAACTGCCAGGCCAGGTCCTCCCTGGACTGGAAACAAGCATCCTAGGACCGGTTTCGGGCTTTCAGCCCTCATCAGCCAGGATAGCTTGACTCCAGTGGCATGGAGAGCACGGGACCCACGTCTGGGCATACCCGTCCCACTCGGGGTGACAAATGCAAAAAGAACAATTGATGGACAGAATGCAGAACAATGTCATACATTCACCCCAGTACAGAGATCTGGGCCTAAATCCATCGTTTTTTTGCTCACCATGCCATTCCAGTTTGGACCCAGCCATATGCAAATCAGTCTTGACCCTGCGCCCCAATGGGAACAGTCCAGCCCGAACTGCCAGGCCAGGTCCTCCCTGGACTGGAAACAAGCATCCTAGGACCGGTTTCGGGCTTTCAGCCCTCATCAGCCAGGATAGCTTGACTCCAGTGGCATGGAGAGCACGGGACCCACGTCTGGGCATACCCGTCCCACTCGGGGTGACAAATGCAAAAAGAACAATTGATGGACAGAATGCAGAACAATGTCATACATTCACCCCAGTACAGAGATCTGGGCCTAAATCCATCGTTTTTTGCTCACCATGCCATTCCAGTTTGGACCCAGCCATATGCAAATCAGTCTTGACCCTGCGCCCCAATGGGAACAGTCCAGCCCGAACTGCCAGGCCAGGTCCTCCCTGGACTGGAAACAAGCATCCTAGGACCGGTTTCGGGCTTTCAGCCCTCATCAGCCAGGATAGCTTGACTCCAGTGGCATGGAGAGCACGGGACCCACGTCTGGGCATACCCGTCCCACTCGGGGTGACAAATGCAAAAAGAACAATTGATGGACAGAATGCAGAACAATGTCATACATTCACCCCAGTACAGAGATCTGGGCCTAAATCCATCGTTTTTTTGCTCACCATGCCATTCCAGTTTGGACCCAGCCATATGCAAATCAGTCTTGACCCTGCGCCCCAATGGGAACAGTCCAGCCCGAACTGCCAGGCCAGGTCCTCCCTGGACTGGAAACAAGCATCCTAGGACCGGTTTCGGGCTTTCAGCCCTCATCAGCCAGGATAGCTTGACTCCAGTGGCATGGAGAGCACGGGACCCACGTCTGGGCATACCCGTCCCACTCGGGGTGACAAATGCAAAAAGAGCAATTGATGGACAGAATGCAGAACAATGTCATACATTCACCCCAGTACAGAGATCTGGGCCTAAATCCATCGTTTTTTTGCTCACCATGCCATTCCAGTTTGGACCCAGCCATATGCAAATCAGTCTTGACCCTGCGCCCCAATGGGAACAGTCCAGCCCGAACTGCCAGGCCAGGTCCTCCCTGGACTGGAAACAAGCATCCTAGGACCGGTTTCGGGCTTTCAGCCCTCATCAGCCAGGATAGCTTGACTCCAGTGGCATGGAGAGCACGGGACCCACGTCTGGGCATACCCGTCCCACTCGGGGTGACAAATGCAAAAAGAACAATTGATGGACAGAATGCAGAACAATGTCATACATTCACCCCAGTACAGAGATCTGGGCCTAAATCCATCGTTTTTTTGCTCACCATGCCATTCCAGTTTGGACCCAGCCATATGCAAATCAGTCTTGACCCTGCGCCCCAATGGGAACAGTCCAGCCCGAACTGCCAGGCCAGGTCCTCCCTGGACTGGAAACAAGCATCCTAGGACCGGTTTCGGGCTTTCAGCCCTCATCAGCCAGGATAGCTTGACTCCAGTGGCATGGAGAGCACGGGACCCACGTCTGGGCATACCCGTCCCACTCGGGGTGACAAATGCAAAAAGAACAATTGATGGACAGAATGCAGAACAATGTCATACATTCACCCCAGTACAGAGATCTGGGCCTAAATCCATCGTTTTTTTGCTCACCATGCCATTCCAGTTTGGACCCAGCCATATGCAAATCAGTCTTGACCCTGCGCCCCAATGGGAACAGTCCAGCCCGAACTGCCAGGCCAGGTCCTCCCTGGACTGGAAACAAGCATCCTAGGACCGGTTTCGGGCTTTCAGCCCTCATCAGCCAGGATAGCTTGACTCCAGTGGCATGGAGAGCACGGGACCCACGTCTGGGCATACCCGTCCCACTCGGGGTGACAAATGCAAAAAGAACAATTGATGGACAGAATGCAGAACAATGTCATACATTCACCCCAGTACAGAGATCTGGGCCTAAATCCATCGTTTTTTTGCTCACCATGCCATTCCAGTTTGGACCCAGCCATATGCAAATCAGTCTTGACCCTGCGCCCCAATGGGAACAGTCCAGCCCGAACTGCCAGGCCAGGTCCTCCCTGGACTGGAAACAAGCATCCTAGGACCGGTTTCGGGCTTTCAGCCCTCATCAGCCAGGATAGCTTGACTCCAGTGGCATGGAGAGCACGGGACCCACGTCTGGGCATACCCGTCCCACTCGGGGTGACAAATGCAAAAAGAACAATTGATGGACAGAATGCAGAACAATGTCATACATTCACCCCAGTACAGAGATCTGGGCCTAAATCCATCGTTTTTTTGCTCACCATGCCATTCCAGTTTGGACCCAGCCATATGCAAATCAGTCTTGACCCTGCGCCCCAATGGGAACAGTCCAGCCCGAACTGCCAGGCCAGGTCCTCCCTGGACTGGAAACAAGCATCCTAGGACCGGTTTCGGGCTTTCAGCCCTCATCAGCCAGGATAGCTTGACTCCAGTGGCATGGAGAGCACGGGACCCACGTCTGGGCATACCCGTCCCACTCGGGGTGACAAATGCAAAAAGAACAATTGATGGACAGAATGCAGAACAATGTCATACATTCACCCCAGTACAGAGATCTGGGCCTAAATCCATCGTTTTTTGCTCACCATGCCATTCCAGTTTGGACCCAGCCATATGCAAATCAGTCTTGACCCTGCGCCCCAATGGGAACAGTCCAGCCCGAACTGCCAGGCCAGGTCCTCCCTGGACTGGAAACAAGCATCCTAGGACCGGTTTCGGGCTTTCAGCCCTCATCAGCCAGGATAGCTTGACTCCAGTGGCATGGAGAGCACGGGACCCACGTCTGGGCATACCCGTCCCACTCGGGGTGACAAATGCAAAAAGAACAATTGATGGACAGAATGCAGAACAATGTCATACATTCACCCCAGTACAGAGATCTGGGCCTAAATCCATCGTTTTTTTGCTCACCATGCCATTCCAGTTTGGACCCAGCCATATGCAAATCAGTCTTGACCCTGCGCCCCAATGGGAACAGTCCAGCCCGAACTGCCAGGCCAGGTCCTCCCTGGACTGGAAACAAGCATCCTAGGACCGGTTTCGGGCTTTCAGCCCTCATCAGCCAGGATAGCTTGACTCCAGTGGCATGGAGAGCACGGGACCCACGTCTGGGCATACCCGTCCCACTCGGGGTGACAAATGCAAAAAGAACAATTGATGGACAGAATGCAGAACAATGTCATACATTCACCCCAGTACAGAGATCTGGGCCTAAATCCATCGTTTTTTGCTCACCATGCCATTCCAGTTTGGACCCAGCCATATGCAAATCAGTCTTGACCCTGCGCCCCAATGGGAACAGTCCAGCCCGAACTGCCAGGCCAGGTCCTCCCTGGACTGGAAACAAGCATCCTAGGACCGGTTTCGGGCTTTCAGCCCTCATCAGCCAGGATAGCTTGACTCCAGTGGCATGGAGAGCACGGGACCCACGTCTGGGCATACCCGTCCCACTCGGGGTGACAAATGCAAAAAGAACAATTGATGGACAGAATGCAGAACAATGTCATACATTCACCCCAGTACAGAGATCTGGGCCTAAATCCATCGTTTTTTGCTCACCATGCCATTCCAGTTTGGACCCAGCCATATGCAAATCAGTCTTGACCCTGCGCCCCAATGGGAACAGTCCAGCCCGAACTGCCAGGCCAGGTCCTCCCTGGACTGGAAACAAGCATCCTAGGACCGGTTTCGGGCTTTCAGCCCTCATCAGCCAGGATAGCTTGACTCCAGTGGCATGGAGAGCACGGGACCCACGTCTGGGCATACCCGTCCCACTCGGGGTGACAAATGCAAAAAGAACAATTGATGGACAGAATGCAGAACAATGTCATACATTCACCCCAGTACAGAGATCTGGGCCTAAATCCATCGTTTTTTTGCTCACCATGCCATTCCAGTTTGGACCCAGCCATATGCAAATCAGTCTTGACCCTGCGCCCCAATGGGAACAGTCCAGCCCGAACTGCCAGGCCAGGTCCTCCCTGGACTGGAAACAAGCATCCTAGGACCGGTTTCGGGCTTTCAGCCCTCATCAGCCAGGATAGCTTGACTCCAGTGGCATGGAGAGCACGGGACCCACGTCTGGGCATACCCGTCCCACTCGGGGTGACAAATGCAAAAAGAACAATTGATGGACAGAATGCAGAACAATGTCATACATTCACCCCAGTACAGAGATCTGGGCCTAAATCCATCGTTTTTTTGCTCACCATGCCATTCCAGTTTGGACCCAGCCATATGCAAATCAGTCTTGACCCTGCGCCCCAATGGGAACAGTCCAGCCCGAACTGCCAGGCCAGGTCCTCCCTGGACTGGAAACAAGCATCCTAGGACCGGTTTCGGGCTTTCAGCCCTCATCAGCCAGGATAGCTTGACTCCAGTGGCATGGAGAGCACGGGACCCACGTCTGGGCATACCCGTCCCACTCGGGGTGACAAATGCAAAAAGAACAATTGATGGACAGAATGCAGAACAATGTCATACATTCACCCCAGTACAGAGATCTGGGCCTAAATCCATCGTTTTTTGCTCACCATGCCATTCCAGTTTGGACCCAGCCATATGCAAATCAGTCTTGACCCTGCGCCCCAATGGGAACAGTCCAGCCCGAACTGCCAGGCCAGGTCCTCCCTGGACTGGAAACAAGCATCCTAGGACCGGTTTCGGGCTTTCAGCCCTCATCAGCCAGGATAGCTTGACTCCAGTGGCATGGAGAGCACGGGACCCACGTCTGGGCATACCCGTCCCACTCGGGGTGACAAATGCAAAAAGAACAATTGATGGACAGAATGCAGAACAATGTCATACATTCACCCCAGTACAGAGATCTGGGCCTAAATCCATCGTTTTTTTGCTCACCATGCCATTCCAGTTTGGACCCAGCCATATGCAAATCAGTCTTGACCCTGCGCCCCAATGGGAACAGTCCAGCCCGAACTGCCAGGCCAGGTCCTCCCTGGACTGGAAACAAGCATCCTAGGACCGGTTTCGGGCTTTCAGCCCTCATCAGCCAGGATAGCTTGACTCCAGTGGCATGGAGAGCACGGGACCCACGTCTGGGCATACCCGTCCCACTCGGGGTGACAAATGCAAAAAGAACAATTGATGGACAGAATGCAGAACAATGTCATACATTCACCCCAGTACAGAGATCTGGGCCTAAATCCATCGTTTTTTGCTCACCATGCCATTCCAGTTTGGACCCAGCCATATGCAAATCAGTCTTGACCCTGCGCCCCAATGGGAACAGTCCAGCCCGAACTGCCAGGCCAGGTCCTCCCTGGACTGGAAACAAGCATCCTAGGACCGGTTTCGGGCTTTCAGCCCTCATCAGCCAGGATAGCTTGACTCCAGTGGCATGGAGAGCACGGGACCCACGTCTGGGCATACCCGTCCCACTCGGGGTGACAAATGCAAAAAGAACAATTGATGGACAGAATGCAGAACAATGTCATACATTCACCCCAGTACAGAGATCTGGGCCTAAATCCATCGTTTTTTGCTCACCATGCCATTCCAGTTTGGACCCAGCCATATGCAAATCAGTCTTGACCCTGCGCCCCAATGGGAACAGTCCAGCCCGAACTGCCAGGCCAGGTCCTCCCTGGACTGGAAACAAGCATCCTAGGACCGGTTTCGGGCTTTCAGCCCTCATCAGCCAGGATAGCTTGACTCCAGTGGCATGGAGAGCACGGGACCCACGTCTGGGCATACCCGTCCCACTCGGGGTGACAAATGCAAAAAGAACAATTGATGGACAGAATGCAGAACAATGTCATACATTCACCCCAGTACAGAGATCTGGGCCTAAATCCATCGTTTTTTTGCTCACCATGCCATTCCAGTTTGGACCCAGCCATATGCAAATCAGTCTTGACCCTGCGCCCCAATGGGAACAGTCCAGCCCGAACTGCCAGGCCAGGTCCTCCCTGGACTGGAAACAAGCATCCTAGGACCGGTTTCGGGCTTTCAGCCCTCATCAGCCAGGATAGCTTGACTCCAGTGGCATGGAGAGCACGGGACCCACGTCTGGGCATACCCGTCCCACTCGGGGTGACAAATGCAAAAAGAACAATTGATGGACAGAATGCAGAACAATGTCATACATTCACCCCAGTACAGAGATCTGGGCCTAAATCCATCGTTTTTTGCTCACCATGCCATTCCAGTTTGGACCCAGCCATATGCAAATCAGTCTTGACCCTGCGCCCCAATGGGAACAGTCCAGCCCGAACTGCCAGGCCAGGTCCTCCCTGGACTGGAAACAAGCATCCTAGGACCGGTTTCGGGCTTTCAGCCCTCATCAGCCAGGATAGCTTGACTCCAGTGGCATGGAGAGCACGGGACCCACGTCTGGGCATACCCGTCCCACTCGGGGTGACAAATGCAAAAAGAACAATTGATGGACAGAATGCAGAACAATGTCATACATTCACCCCAGTACAGAGATCTGGGCCTAAATCCATCGTTTTTTTGCTCACCATGCCATTCCAGTTTGGACCCAGCCATATGCAAATCAGTCTTGACCCTGCGCCCCAATGGGAACAGTCCAGCCCGAACTGCCAGGCCAGGTCCTCCCTGGACTGGAAACAAGCATCCTAGGACCGGTTTCGGGCTTTCAGCCCTCATCAGCCAGGATAGCTTGACTCCAGTGGCATGGAGAGCACGGGACCCACGTCTGGGCATACCCGTCCCACTCGGGGTGACAAATGCAAAAAGAACAATTGATGGACAGAATGCAGAACAATGTCATACATTCACCCCAGTACAGAGATCTGGGCCTAAATCCATCGTTTTTTTGCTCACCATGCCATTCCAGTTTGGACCCAGCCATATGCAAATCAGTCTTGACCCTGCGCCCCAATGGGAACAGTCCAGCCCGAACTGCCAGGCCAGGTCCTCCCTGGACTGGAAACAAGCATCCTAGGACCGGTTTCGGGCTTTCAGCCCTCATCAGCCAGGATAGCTTGACTCCAGTGGCATGGAGAGCACGGGACCCACGTCTGGGCATACCCGTCCCACTCGGGGTGACAAATGCAAAAAGAACAATTGATGGACAGAATGCAGAACAATGTCATACATTCACCCCAGTACAGAGATCTGGGCCTAAATCCATCGTTTTTTGCTCACCATGCCATTCCAGTTTGGACCCAGCCATATGCAAATCAGTCTTGACCCTGCGCCCCAATGGGAACAGTCCAGCCCGAACTGCCAGGCCAGGTCCTCCCTGGACTGGAAACAAGCATCCTAGGACCGGTTTCGGGCTTTCAGCCCTCATCAGCCAGGATAGCTTGACTCCAGTGGCATGGAGAGCACGGGACCCACGTCTGGGCATACCCGTCCCACTCGGGGTGACAAATGCAAAAAGAACAATTGATGGACAGAATGCAGAACAATGTCATACATTCACCCCAGTACAGAGATCTGGGCCTAAATCCATCGTTTTTTTGCTCACCATGCCATTCCAGTTTGGACCCAGCCATATGCAAATCAGTCTTGACCCTGCGCCCCAATGGGAACAGTCCAGCCCGAACTGCCAGGCCAGGTCCTCCCTGGACTGGAAACAAGCATCCTAGGACCGGTTTCGGGCTTTCAGCCCTCATCAGCCAGGATAGCTTGACTCCAGTGGCATGGAGAGCACGGGACCCACGTCTGGGCATACCCGTCCCACTCGGGGTGACAAATGCAAAAAGAACAATTGATGGACAGAATGCAGAACAATGTCATACATTCACCCCAGTACAGAGATCTGGGCCTAAATCCATCGTTTTTTGCTCACCATGCCATTCCAGTTTGGACCCAGCCATATGCAAATCAGTCTTGACCCTGCGCCCCAATGGGAACAGTCCAGCCCGAACTGCCAGGCCAGGTCCTCCCTGGACTGGAAACAAGCATCCTAGGACCGGTTTCGGGCTTTCAGCCCTCATCAGCCAGGATAGCTTGACTCCAGTGGCATGGAGAGCACGGGACCCACGTCTGGGCATACCCGTCCCACTCGGGGTGACAAATGCAAAAAGAACAATTGATGGACAGAATGCAGAACAATGTCATACATTCACCCCAGTACAGAGATCTGGGCCTAAATCCATCGTTTTTTTGCTCACCATGCCATTCCAGTTTGGACCCAGCCATATGCAAATCAGTCTTGACCCTGCGCCCCAATGGGAACAGTCCAGCCCGAACTGCCAGGCCAGGTCCTCCCTGGACTGGAAACAAGCATCCTAGGACCGGTTTCGGGCTTTCAGCCCTCATCAGCCAGGATAGCTTGACTCCAGTGGCATGGAGAGCACGGGACCCACGTCTGGGCATACCCGTCCCACTCGGGGTGACAAATGCAAAAAGAACAATTGATGGACAGAATGCAGAACAATGTCATACATTCACCCCAGTACAGAGATCTGGGCCTAAATCCATCGTTTTTTTGCTCACCATGCCATTCCAGTTTGGACCCAACCATATGCAAATCAGTCTTGACCCTGCGCCCCAATGGGAACAGTCCAGCCCGAACTGCCAGGCCAGGTCCTCCCTGGACTGGAAACAAGCATCCTAGGACCGGTTTCGGGCTTTCAGCCCTCATCAGCCAGGATAGCTTGACTCCAGTGGCATGGAGAGCACGGGACCCACGTCTGGGCATACCCGTCCCACTCGGGGTGACAAATGCAAAAAGAACAATTGATGGACAGAATGCAGAACAATGTCATACATTCACCCCAGTACAGAGATCTGGGCCTAAATCCATCGTTTTTTGCTCACCATGCCATTCCAGTTTGGACCCAGCCATATGCAAATCAGTCTTGACCCTGCGCCCCAATGGGAACAGTCCAGCCCGAACTGCCAGGCCAGGTCCTCCCTGGACTGGAAACAAGCATCCTAGGACCGGTTTCGGGCTTTCAGCCCTCATCAGCCAGGATAGCTTGACTCCAGTGGCATGGAGAGCACGGGACCCACGTCTGGGCATACCCGTCCCACTCGGGGTGACAAATGCAAAAAGAACAATTGATGGACAGAATGCAGAACAATGTCATACATTCACCCCAGTACAGAGATCTGGGCCTAAATCCATCGTTTTTTTGCTCACCATGCCATTCCAGTTTGGACCCAGCCATATGCAAATCAGTCTTGACCCTGCGCCCCAATGGGAACAGTCCAGCCCGAACTGCCAGGCCAGGTCCTCCCTGGACTGGAAACAAGCATCCTAGGACCGGTTTCGGGCTTTCAGCCCTCATCAGCCAGGATAGCTTGACTCCAGTGGCATGGAGAGCACGGGACCCACGTCTGGGCATACCCGTCCCACTCGGGGTGACAAATGCAAAAAGAACAATTGATGGACAGAATGCAGAACAATGTCATACATTCACCCCAGTACAGAGATCTGGGCCTAAATCCATCGTTTTTTGCTCACCATGCCATTCCAGTTTGGACCCAGCCATATGCAAATCAGTCTTGACCCTGCGCCCCAATGGGAACAGTCCAGCCCGAACTGCCAGGCCAGGTCCTCCCTGGACTGGAAACAAGCATCCTAGGACCGGTTTCGGGCTTTCAGCCCTCATCAGCCAGGATAGCTTGACTCCAGTGGCATGGAGAGCACGGGACCCACGTCTGGGCATACCCGTCCCACTCGGGGTGACAAATGCAAAAAGAACAATTGATGGACAGAATGCAGAACAATGTCATACATTCACCCCAGTACAGAGATCTGGGCCTAAATCCATCGTTTTTTTGCTCACCATGCCATTCCAGTTTGGACCCAGCCATATGCAAATCAGTCTTGACCCTGCGCCCCAATGGGAACAGTCCAGCCCGAACTGCCAGGCCAGGTCCTCCCTGGACTGGAAACAAGCATCCTAGGACCGGTTTCGGGCTTTCAGCCCTCATCAGCCAGGATAGCTTGACTCCAGTGGCATGGAGAGCACGGGACCCACGTCTGGGCATACCCGTCCCACTCGGGGTGACAAATGCAAAAAGAACAATTGATGGACAGAATGCAGAACAATGTCATACATTCACCCCAGTACAGAGATCTGGGCCTAAATCCATCGTTTTTTTGCTCACCATGCCATTCCAGTTTGGACCCAGCCATATGCAAATCAGTCTTGACCCTGCGCCCCAATGGGAACAGTCCAGCCCGAACTAAGTGGGATGGGTATGCCCAGACGTGGGTCCCTTGCTCACTGTGCCACTGGATTCAAGCTAGCCTGGCTGAAGAAGGGTGGCATACCCTGAAACCGGTCCCAGGATGCTTGTTTCCGGTCCAGGGAGGACCTGGCCTGGCAGTTCGGTCTGGACTGTTCCCATGGGGCACAGGGTCAAGACTGATTTGCATATGGCTGGGTCCAAAACTGGGGTGGCGCAGTGGGCAAAAGAACAATGGATTTAGCTCCAGATCTTTTGACTGGGGAGAACTGTATTGCATTGTCAGCATTCCGTCCATCATTTGTTTGCTGTAACACTTTTCGCCCTAAGTGGGATGGGTATGCCCAGACGTGGGTCCCTTGCTCACTGTGCCACTGGATTCAAGCTAGCCTGGCTGAAGAAGGGTGATACACTCCTGAAACCGGTCCCAGGATGCTTGTTTCCGCGGGTCCAGGAGAGTGACCTGGCCTGGCAGTTCGGTCTGGACTGTTCCCCATGGGGCACAGGGTCAAGACTGATTTGCATATGTGGCTGGGTCCAAACTGGGGGTGGCGTAGTGGGCAAAAGAACGATGGATTTAGCCCAGATCTTTTGACTGGGGGAGAATGTTTGCATTGTCAGCATTCCGTCCATCATTTGTTTGCTGTAACACTTTTCGCCTCCCTAAGTGGGATGGGTATGCCCAGACGTGGGTCCCTTGCTCACTGTGCCACTGGATTCAAGCTAGCCTGGCTGAAGAAGGGTGACATACCCTGAAACCGGTCCCAGGTTGCTTGTTTCCGGTCCAGGGAGGACCTGGCCTGGGCAGTTCGGTCTGGACTGTTCCCATGGGGCACAGGGTCAAGACTGATTTGCATATGGCTGGGTCCAAACTGGGGTGGCTTAGTGGGCAAAAGAACGATGGATTTAGCCCAGATCTTTTGACTGGGGAGAATGTTTGCATTGTCAGCATTCCGTCCATCATTTGTTTGCTGTAACACTTTTCGCCCTAAGTGGGATGGGTATGCCCAGACGTGGGTCCCTTGCTCACTGTGCCACTGGATTCAAGCTAGCCTGGCTGAAGAAGGGTGACATACCCTGAAACCGGTCCGAGGATGCTTGTTTCCGGTCCAGGGAGGACCTGGCCTGGGAGTTCGGTCTGGACTGTTCCCATGGGGCACAGGGTCAAGACTGATTTGCATATGGTTGGGTCCAAACTGGGGTGGCGTAGTGGGCAAAAGAACGATGGATTTAGCCCAGATCTTTTGACTGGGGGAGAATGTTTGCATTGTCAGCATTCTGTCCATCATTTGTTTGCTGTAACACTTTTCGCCCTAAGTGGGATGGGTATGCCCAGACGTGGGTCCCTTGCTCACTGTGCCACTGGATTCAAGCTAGCCTGGCTGAAGAAGGGTGACATACCCTGAAACCGGTCCCAGGATGCTTGTTTCCGGTCCAGGGATGACCTGGCCTGGCAGTTCGGTCTGGACTGTTCCCATGGGGCACAGGGTCAAGACCTGATTTGCATATGGCTGGGTCCAAACTGGTGTGGCGTAGTGGGCAAAAGAACGATGGATTTAGCCCAGATCTTTTGACTGGGGAGAATGTTTGCATTGTCAGCATTCCGTCCATCATTTGTTTGCTGTAACACTTTTCGCCCTAAGTGGGATGGGTATGCCCAGACGTGGGTCCCTTGCTCACTGTGCCACTGGATTCAAGCTAGCCTGGCTGAAGAAGGGTGACATACCCTGAAACCGGGTCCCAGGATGCTTGTTTCCGGTCCAGGGATGACCTGGCCTGGCAGTTCGGTCTGGACTGTTCCCATGGGGCACAGGGTCAAGACTGATTTGCATATGGCTGGGTCCAAACTGGGGTGGCGTAGTGGGCAAAAGAACGATGGATTTAGCCCAGATCTTTTGACTGGGGGAGAATGTTTGCATTGTCAGCATTCCGTCCATCATTTGTTTGCTGGTATTCTGGATAAGCGGAGTACATGTCAGTGAGAGAGGGTATTGAGTTGTCACTAGTCACTTCTCGGATTGGGTATTTTGAGGGCACCGTAGGATTTTTGCCTTCGTCGAGTCTGATGAGGCTAGAGGCCATTTGGGAATATCGTATTCAGGTGCCTCTGGTACTGTATACGGCATGTGGTGGTAGTGAGAGAGAGGAAGGGAAGGGGTTTAGTTTGAGTTAGTGTAGGCACTGGGTTGGAGTAGTTGCTGGGAACAGGTTTTGTTTCTGTGTTAGGCTTGATTGGGGTCCATAGTGTGAGAGTGAGGGGATGTCATGTATTCGGGAGCAGGGTCGTCTTAACAGCATTATAGGCCCCCGGGCAAAGCAGTGCACTCTGCCCTGCCTCCACAACCACTCATAGGAATAAAAATGTAAATTTTCGATAAAATAAACTTAGATTTGTTTTTACCTCTAACAAAGTTTGGGGCATATTAGCAAGGGCTCTATCGCACTTTTTGCCGCTAAAGCGGCGATTTTTTTATCGCCCTATCAGCAAGCTGTCGCTAACAGGCGTTAGCGACAGCTTTCTGGCGATAGCGGCCGGTTTTCACATCGCCTTGCATGCCAGCGATAATTATCGCTAATGACATGCAAGGTAGGCGTTCCCAACTACAAGCGAGTGAAAACAGTCGCTAACACAACTTCCCCCTACCAGCAAGGCAGGCGAAGCGATAAGAAAAGTCACGCTAAGCGCGATTATCGCTAGAATCTAACACCTGCTAAAAACATGACTTACCTGTTTGTTCAATGGGAGGTGGATTGTCAGGCTAAGTCCACCATGGTGCTAATGCGTGAATATCGCTGCATTTCCAGCGATGTTCACGCATTTCGCCGCTTATCGCTGGATATTTTATCGCATTGGAGATAAACCTTGCTAATAGCATGTTATCTCCTCGATAATATCCAGCGATAGGCGGCGTTAGAAAAAAAGGCGCTAAGCGTGGTTTGCGATAATTTTCGCTAGTTGTTGCTAATATGCCCCTCAGTGTTTTAACATTAAAAAAATCATGCTGTACAGCAAAGATTAAACAATACACACGTTTGGACAATATATCATAAGCCTTGATCTTGAAATACAAAAAATTCAACATGAAAATGGTACTTAGTTGCTAAATCATACTGACGGAGAAGGCATAGGCGAACAGTAGGAAATTACTATGGATTATTTATTATTGATCAAGTGTTCAACACAAACATTTGCAAAATTTCTTTGCAGAGAATTCCTTTATAATTGGCTTGAAGTCAATGGTCTTCAGGATGTCATTTTCCATACACGAGTGAAAGCTAATTCAAACGCTGCTGCCCCATTGTGCTGCGAAAAACATTACATTTAATTTCTGCTCAAAGGGCTATTTACGAATTTCACTAACACATAATAAGTCTAGAGTTATTTTTTCCTCACTTCACTTTCTTCCACTTCCTCTAACCCTTCACCACACAAATAGAATTCTTGGAACACAAATTGGAGGCTCTGCTTTGAAATGCACACTGTCAGCAATTGTTGTCCCCAGCCGTTAATTACCTCCCGTGAATCAGTTACAATATTCTGCTTCCATAACATTACAAGCAATAAAAGGGACAACATATTCTCTTGCAAATGCAGACATGCCAACTTTCCGCAACAAGTCGTAATTTTTTGATATTGAGCTAGCGGGAGATTTGAATGTTGAGGCGGGTGATCGTAAAATTAGTGTTAAATTCAGTGGCGGCCAACACTGATCTAGAGTGGAAGGGTGGGTGGAGGGGGCGCGTGGATGTGGGGGGTGTGGGGGAGATCACAGGGGGAGTGCGCGGGGGTAATAAAAAAACTTACCTGGTGCCGCCAGCCTCCTCTCGTTCCTGTGCGTCCACTTCCTGGTCCCAGCAGTCCCTGGGCCAGCATCACGGACTCTCAATCCAATTCCTGCGCTGCTCTCAAGTATGAGAGCAGCATGGGGATCGGCCTGAGCGGGCAGGATCAACACTCGCTCAGGCACAGGGAGTCTGTGCTGTTTCTCCAACCCGGCTGTATGCACAGCCGGGTTAGAGAAACCTAAGTGCACATGTCAGTTTGGCCAGCCTGAGACAGCTGGCCAAACTGACATGCACCCTTTTTTTGATAAACACATTTTTATTGATTTCATAGAAAGCACCAGCCAATCATCAAGACACCATGATAACAGAGGAATATGTGCATTGATCTGGACAACCCAAATGCCAAGGACATACAAAATCAAAACGACAAATTTTGAAGCATCCCCAGCGAGACTAAACCATGCCCCCCAACCACTTACCCCAGACCCTACGATACTTCTTGGGGCAGCCACGCGCTGCATACATTGTTTCTCCTGCGCGGGGCACCAATCGACCCCGGCCCGCCATTTCCCAACGGTGGGAGGATCAGGGCATTTCCAAGCAGTCGCTATGTCCCTCTTAGCCACCACCATTGCCGTGGTGTAAAATAGCTTTTCATTTCGGGACCCATCCAGCCCGTCTGTGATGCCTAAGATCGCATGTTTCGGGTCATGTGGGATCTCCCACCCCAGTACCTCGGTGAGTTCCTCCTCAATGTCCCCCTAGAAACGTGCCAAGCGCGGGCAAGACCATACCATATGGAGAAAATCGGATGGCTCGTGACCGCATCTAGTGCAGGCGGGGATCGGCTGGAGCCCCGCGCGATGTAGGCGCGCCAGTGTCAGGTAGGCGGCATGCAAGAAATAAAGCTGTATCATGCGCAATCTGGTGGAAGCAGTGACTGTCCTGGGGGCCATAAGGGCATCACGCCAGTCCTCCTCCTCCAAGGTGCCCACCCACTCCTCCCATTGAGTCCGCAGCCGATCAAGTGATGTTGGGGTATTGTTAATGAGTGTCCGGTAAATGCGGGAGATGCCCCCCCTCCCCAGGTCCCCCAGCATGATTTGTGCCTCCGGAGGGCTATGGTCCGGGAGTCGTGTACCGGTCGTGAGGTGCGCTTGAAGAGCATGGCGCAGCTGTAAATATCTATAAAACTGCGAGTGATGTAGGGAATATCTAGCTTGGAGGTCCTGAAAGGAGCGCATGTGGTCACCCACCCAAACGTCACCCAGTTGTGAAATGCCTATAAGGTCCCAAGACCGAAAGCCCTGTAGCCCATTGACTTCCCTGAGCCAGGTACCCTGCCACAAGGGTGTGCACTGGGTCAATGTGTGGGTCCATTTGGTGTGACGCAACGCGGCCCGCCAGGCCAGGAACACGGAACGCGTCACTTCTGGCAGACGGGACGAGACAGGTGCCCCATATAGCATCGACTGGATATTGAACAAGCCCAACTCACTGAGTTCCAGCCTATATGCCGGATCAGACCATCCTCCGTTGAACCAGTCGTGCAGGGAGAGCAAACGTGTGGCCAGGTAATATAGGTATAAATGGGTCATCCCTAAGCCCCCATCAAAGGAAGGGATCCGGCAAACGCCTAGGGCCAATCGGGACCTGCCCTTCCCCCAGAGGAATTTGGAAGCCAGGCTATCAAGCTCCCGGAACCACGCTCTCGGGAAATTGAGGGGGGTATTTTGAAGCATGTAGAGGAATCTGGGAAGAATCATCATTTTGAAAAGTGCGACCCTTCCCATGGGATTCAGAGGCAGTGATTGCCATTTCGACAGGTCCGCCCTAGCCCGCTTCACCAGGGGAGTGACATTAAGAGCCCAGCTGAGTTCAGGGAGTAAAGTCACCCATATCCCTAGATACTTAAATGATTGGCGGCGGAGCGGTATGGTGGACTGCCAATCAAAGCACTCTCTGGACATGTGAAGGGGGACCAAGACCGATTTATCAGGATTAAGCCGGAGGCCGGAGGCCTGTTCAAAGGACCGGAGGATCCGGAGGCAGTGAGGGCCCGAGTTCGCGGGGTCCGCTAAGTAAATCAGGACATCGTCCGCGTGGAGAGCGATTTTGTCTGCTTCTGTATTGGAAACAACAAGAGGCCTGACTAAATTTAAACGCCTGTTACTAAAAACTCGACACTAGAGGAGTTACCCATATTTTTCATACTCCCTCACAAAAGCGATCCCTATCGCTAATCAAAGTGTCATGGTGTTCCAATTTACAACAGAAATGTCAATACAACATCATAGGACCACTCCCACCCAAACATAAAAAGTGTGAGAGAGGAGAGAAAGCACTCACGGTCGTAACATCAAGGGGGTTGCTGGTTGGTACTCACTAGCACACCCACTTATCATCATCGGTTACTTTTTCCCTACAAGAAAAGAAAAGTGTGTGTTCTATCGTGAAAATCTTCGAAAACCTGAAGAAAGGAAGAAGACAGTGAAACCTAAATGTGAATGAACTGTCAGTGCATAATGTCACTAAGTGCCCACTGGACCCCGTGAGAATAAAGATATAATTCCCACCATTAAAGCGGTACAGCTTACTAGCTTGACGTAACTTTATTAAGCGCTGTAGGCTGTCAATCAAACCATATTCAATTTCCAAAAGCCAATATGTTTCGTTGCAAATAATTAGTGCAACTTCTTCAGGGCTGTAGGGGTTCCAAGTTATTACTTCGTGCGAGATTCACATCAAACCAGCTGGTTGCGAAGATTCCTCATACCTGCAACCATCTCAAAGTAGCACACGTGTCAGCTGATCGCGTGCCCACAGGGTGACTGCACAAAGTCCCGTCACCAATACCGAGTCCCGCCGGCGTTTGTGGAGCTCCACAAATGCCGGGGGGACTCGGTTGACGCGTGTGCTACTTTGAGATGGCCTACAGCGCTTAATAAAGTTACGTCAAGCTAGTAAGCTGTACCGCTTTTTAATGGTGGGAATTATATCTTTATTCTCACGGGGTCCAGTGGGCACTTGTAGTGACATTATGCACTGACAGTTCATTCACATTTAGGTTTCACTGTCTTCTTCCTTTTGTTCAGGTTTTTTGAGATTTTCATGATAGAACACACACTTTTCTTTTCTTGTAGGGAAAGAAAGTAACCGATGATAAGTGGGTGTGCTAGTGAGTACCAACCAGCAACCCCCTTGGTGTTACGACCGTGAGGTCCTTTCTCTCCTCTCTCACACTTTTTTATGTTTGGGTGGGAGTGGTCCTATGATGATGTATTGACATTTCTGTTATAAATTGGAACGCCATGACACTTTGATTAGCGATAGGGATCGCTTTTGTGAGGGAGTATGAAAAATATGGGTAACCCCTCTAGTGTCGAGTTTTTAGTAATAGGCGTTTAAATTTAGTCAGGCCTCTTGTTGTTTACAGTGTGTTGAGTGGGGGGCGTCCTGGCTTTTCCCCCCCCTGTTGCTCCAGTTGTGTTGATGATGCTTCTGTATTGGGCCAATCCCAACCCTGCACCTGTCCGCTCGAACGTATCAGGGCCGCCAGGGGCTCCATCACCAGGGCAAAGAGCAGGGGAGAGAGGGGGCATCCCTGCCTCGTTCCCCTGCAGATCGGAAAGGGTTCTGATAGAACCCCATTCGCCAGGACACGTGCCCTCGGACGAGCGTATAGTACGCGGATGAAACCGCGAAAGCGGGGTCCGAAACCCATCTCCGCCAAGACGTCGTCCAAGAACCCCCAGTCTACCGAATCAAAGGCTTTCTCAAAATCCACCAGGAGGAGTGCAAGATAGGGGGTGATCAAGTTACGGTGGGCCAGGGCTGAGTGAAGCCTCCGCAGACAATGTCGGGTACCACGCGATGGCATGAACCCACATTGGTCTGGATGGACCAGCGTGTGTAAGTGGGGTTTAAGGCGCTGAGCAAGTATCGTGGCGTACAATTTTAGCTCCGTATTTATAAGGGGAGATGGGACGGTAGTCCGCGCACCGGGGTGAGGGTGGCTGGGATTTAGGAAGGACCACAATGGTGGCCATATCAGTCTCGGATGGAAAGGAACCCTTCCCCACTGCCTCACGGATTAGCTGGGCAAGGTGTGGAGTGAGCGTCTCGCGGTACAGGGCGTAGTATTCCTGGGGAAGGCCGTCCGGACCCGGCGTCTTGCCGGACGAGATAAGGGTAATCGCTTCCCCAATTTCTTCTTGGGTGATGGGACGGTCCAGGTCTTCCTGAACAACTGAGTCCAGATGCGGGAGTTGGCTGGCTCCAGCTCGCAACATATCTGTGAGAGACAGGGAGGGAGTCCCGGCCGTGTATAGTTGGCGATAATACAGAGCAAAGGCCCGGGCCATTTCGGCTGAAGAATTACATACCAAACCGTCCCGGTCTATGATTTCGGGAATTATGCGGTTCGCTCTGGGGTAGGTGGCCAGTCTGTGGAGGAGAGAACCGTTCTTGTCTCCCCATCCGTACACCCTGGCGACGGAGGAGCGCCAGAGGAGTTTAGCCGTGTCCATCGACAATTTGTCGAATCTCTTCGCGGATGTGTGCAAGGAGCCTCACTTCTGGGGCGTCAGGATTCAGGGCGGTGGACCGTTCAAGGCGCAAGGCCTGTGCCTCGCGTAAGGTGATCTGATCTAGCTACACGCGCTGCTGGATTGTGAGTTGCCCCTTGGCGACTGCACGAATCGTGGCCTTGCCAGCCTCCCACAGGGTGCCCGGCGACGACACGGACCCCTCATTGGTCTGGAAATACTGTTGGAGTTCCCGCCCTACCACTTTTCGGAAGTCTTTGTCTTGAAGGAACCACGCGTTCAGTCTCCATGTCTGGCGCATTGAGGCAGGAGGGGCACCCACTTTGAGCATCACCGGAGAATGATCAGATATACCCCGCGGAAGGATAGCGATGTCTTGGAGCCTGAGGCAGTCAGTCGAGGGAATGTAAATGGTGTCAATGCGCGCGTGTGTGTGATGCGCTGCCGAAGTGTGGGTGAATTGCCTAGAACGCGGGTGCTAGGTACGCCATGCATCACAAAGACCTAAAGATTCAGCCCAAGTCGTTAGGTGTTTCGCATGCGCCAGCCTGCCGTGGGAAGGGGGCCCAGTCGTGTCCAGAGCAGGGGAAGAGACCGCGGTGAAGTCACCCCCCAGGAAGGTGGAGCCCAGGGGCAGGGAAGCCAGGAGCGCAACAGAGGCGGCTAGGGTCGCAGTCAGCCGCGATGGGGGAGAGTATAATGACACCAAATTAAGGGGAACGCCATTCAGGGTGCCAGACAGGGCCAAGAAGGTGCCCTGATCGTCCTGAATGACTCGCGTTGCCACAAAAGGAAGGGAGCGTTGTACCAGGATCGCAACCCCACGGGATCCGCGTGTGAAGCCCGAGTGCCAGACCCTGTCGTACCCATATCGCGCTAAAAAGGGGCAGTGGTTACCCAATAAGTGTGTCTCTTGCAGCATTAAGACCTCCACCCGAAGGCGCTGCGCATAGCATAGTACCGCTGTACGTTTGAGGCGGTCAAGGAGACCGTTGACATTCCAGGACAGGAGGCGCAAAGATACACCCTGTTGCAGTACGTCAGCCATCCTGAGAGACTGTCTCTTGGAAGGGGGGAGGCCCCGGAGGGAAGCTCGGCCAGGGGCAGGGACGTCGGGATGCGTGTTTGGGAGCCCAGATATCAGTTACCATGTCCCATGATGCATGGAATGGGACGTCCTGTGAGTGCTGGTGTGATGAAACAAGGAAGCAACAGAAAACAAAATAAGAAACTCGGGACAACGGTCCCCCCACCCTTGCCCCGCCCCCACCCCCCACCCTATACTTCAGAAACAGAAGCATCTGTCGTCCTAACAACAATAACAACACAGGACCAAACTAAAACGCTTGGGAACGTGCGAGGCGTGGAAGACCCCTCCTCATGGCAGGATGTTCATATCCAAGTCCAACAAGAGAGAGAACAAAGTGAAGCCGGCACGTCGCCTCCGGCCGCGGAGCCAGGCCCGGCGGGAAGACGGGCTCAGGCTGGGTTGCTGAGAAGTGTTGGGCTACGAGAGAGGTCAGTGTCCGGGGGATCAAGCAGAGAGGAGGTGGGTGAAGCTCCCCCACGACTCGGATGGCCGGAGGAGCCGGAGCGTCTCTCAGTCCTATGATCCTCATGTGGCGGCCCGGGCAGTTGGGAAGGGTTCAACGGGGAGTCCGAGCGGACCCTCCTCTGCCCACGGCGCCTACGTGAGCGGTTGCGCTGGGGCCAAGGATCTGGAGATCCAGTACGGGCGGGCCCACCTTCCGCACCATCCTGCAGAGGAATCTGATCATTGGGCCGAAGGGGACGTTCCTCCGTGGCCCAAGGCCATGCCTCTGCCGGAGAGTCAAAAAATAGGGTTTTATTGGCGAACACCACCCGCAGGCGTGCCGGGAAGAGGAGCCGATATTGGATGTTGAGGGCTCGTAGTTTCTGCTTGACCTCGCCAAACGAGTGACGTTGACCCTGGACCTCCCGAGTGTAGTCCGGAAAGATCATGATCGAGTGGTTTTCGTAGGGGAGGCGTTGCTGCCTGCGGGCTTCGGCCAGGATGGAGTCTCGGTCTTTGTAGTTAAGGATTCTCATTATGACCGGTCGGGGCGGCGCTTCCGCCGGAGGCCTCGGGGCAAGGGATCGGTGCGCTCGTTCTATTGCAAACCACGGAGAGAGAGAACCCTCTGGGAGCCAGGTTCTCAACCATTTCTCTACGAATTCAGCGGGACGACCCTGCTCCGCCCCCTCCGGGAACCCCACCAGACGGAGGTTGTTGCGGCGCGATCTGTTTTCTGCATCCTCGGCCCTCCGATGCAGCTCCTGGGTGTGTGACTGGAGGCGCGCCACTTGCCCCTTAAGGTGCTGAACGTCGTCTTCCACAGATGATGTACGTGATTCAGTTTCTTTAATCCGGGCCGTGGCGTTTCGGAGATCCTGCCGGATTAGGGTCATGTCCACCCGAACCTCCGCGATCTTGCCCTCCACCGAGGACTGCGAGGTGTGGATGGCTTGGAGGATGGTGGACAGGTCCGTTGCCGGTGGTGCATCCCTGTCCGCAGTTCCCCCCGACGCCCCAGTGTCCGTGGTGGTGAAGCGGTCCATTTTGGTCTGGGTGGCCGGGGTCTTGGCTGGTCCGTTCCGGCCCATGGCGCCACTCAGTAGGGTAGGGGGCCCCGCCAAGTGTCTCAGACTCGCCTACCACAGGGGGCTAATGGACAGCTCAGGAAGGCACAGGATCTGGGGGGCAGCCTGAGGTGGAGGCGACGGCCCCTTCGAAGCCCTCTGCCGCTCGACCTGTGCGGCTGACACGGAGGCGTCCGGCAGGAAGGCAGAGAAATAGGCCAGGGAGCAAAGGCGGGCCACCGGGGAGGATGACACTCACAATTCCCCTGGAATCGCTACTCAAGCCCGGGGGTGGGGAGGACTCGGGAGGGAGACCCCCACGCCGCTCGATAAGCGCGGCCGAGCACCCCCTTTCCCCACAGCACCGACCCGGGTGGCAGAACAGGCAGGACCAAAATCCAAGGGCAGACCGAGGGGTCGTGGGCCCGATGAGCCCAGGGCCACAGCACAGAGGGCAAGGAGGACACCGCCCCCACCAGAGTCACCTCCACCGCTCGAAGGAGCGGCCGACACCACTCCACCGCTCCCTTCCCCCCAGGACTGAAGGCTCCGTCTCTGAATTAAGGCCTCCCACAGAGCGGGACCCAGAGAGCCTGAGGGAGGATCAAGAGGTCTCAGGCAGGGCCCTCAAGGCCCCTCTCCGCGATGGGCCGCTCGCGCGCACAAGGGGGGGTCCTCCCAGACAACCCGGGCCCCCCTCCCGCCGCCGGGACTTACCGCCGTCGAAGCTGTGCAGCGCCGAGCCTCCAGACAGCAGGCCTCCCCTCCAGCGGCCAACACAAGCAGTGGTGCGCACGGCACAGGCCGAGGGCGTTCAGCGCCGGTCGCGGACAGCGGCCTCAATCGGGCACGGGTCGTCTAGCCTCTCGAGCCGCGGCCAGGCATCCACCAGCCTCCAGCGTCCGAAATAGCGGTCGAAGGTTTCACTCTGCCGCGGGACACCCGGGAATGGCAGCAGGAGTCTCCGTCAAGAAGGGGCCTGCCGGGCAGCCCCGCGCCAATCACGGCTCCACTAGGCCGACACGCCAGGCCGGGCCCTCGCAGCTGCCCGCCTCCAGACAGGCGTCACCGGGGGGGGAGCATGGGCAGCTCTCCGGAGCCTGCGGCACACCGTCGGGCCTCCCAGATCTCGGGGGGCCCCCCTCAGCTCCTCCACAAGGCGCGGGCCGAGGATCAGCCCAAGTGGTCCGAAGGCCGCAGGGTGCGCCGTTCAGCGCGAGCGATCCGCCATCTTGGAAGCCGGTCCCCGCCGGCCGGCCGATCCCGTCATGGAGGCGCCCCACGGATGGAATTCGAGCAGCCAGGGGTGCATCCAGAGGTGTGACGGCGACTTAGCCAGCGATAATAAGGTCAGATGGCTCTCTTGTTGGGTGGATCACGGGCGGAGGGGTCCGGGAGCGCACTCAGGGTGCGACCGCCATCTTGGCTCGTCAAGCCACGCCCCCGACATGCACCCTTAAAAGTGCACATCTACCACTCCTCCTCCCACCTCCTATGGCCCCTGGTTAAATTCTGGCCTGTGCATAGATTAGCATAGGGCCCCTATGCTAGTGGGGCCCACGGGCAACTGCCCAGCGTGCCCATGCGTTAAGACGGCACTGTTCGGGAGAGATGGTGGAGGCCAGCTCTGTAGGGTAGTATGCTGAGGTGGGGTGAGTTGTGGAGGGGCTAGAGTTAGGATGATTAGTGGGTCTCATGTGCTTTTCAACCTGCATAGTAACTTGAGGTGGAGATAGTGTCGGGATGACAGTTGGGCGTGCAGTGGACACCACTGCCTAGAGTGGGGAATATGGAGTCAAAGGAACATAGGTTGTTGTCATCAGCTTGGATCAAGATATTTCCGTTTCTGTAAATGGATATGGTAGCAATGCCTTTGAAAGTGGGTGAGTTATCTATTGGTAGTTTGTGACCGTATGGGATTTTGGAGGAGTTGGTTATATTAAGGAGGTTAGTTAGGGTTGTGCACCATTTTGCAGGTCGGGTGTGTGGAAGATGAGATCAGTTTTTTTGTTTTTTTTTACCTTTGGAGGTGTAATTGATGTCAGCTATGAGGGTTTCGGGGTGGATCTTGATCAAGCTCTGTTTGACGTTTTTGGTGGCGTGCGCTGAGAGATTTGGGGGGTAGGTTAAGGAGTTTAGACCATGAAGTTTCAGGTTACTGGGTGGGGTAAAGGTGGGGAGGAGCTGTATAAGCGCTCATATTTATGTTGATTGTTAGTTTGTAGGTAAATTACTTTTGGATTGGGATCCTAGTGTGGGGCCTATCTGTCATAGAGGTCCTGGGCAGTGGCTGGCATCAGGTCGGCTAAGGTGATTGTTGCTGGATGTTTCTCCATAGGAAGGTGGAAGAGGTGATTATCCTAATTGAATATGGATTTATGGGTGTGAGTTATAAGAGCAGTAGGGTTGGACAGAATGAGTAACTGACCAATCCAAAATGGCCACCACTCCTGTAGTTTATGTCCTCTTTCTTTTTTGTCCCTCTTCTCATCACTCAGGGAATGGGGATTCGAAAGTGAGTGAAGAACCTCTTCTATTTCTATGACAAATTTGCCTTGAGGCAGCAAGCATCATGGTGGGTGTAAAGCGTCGGGGATCACAAAATAGGGCCTTAGAGACCGCAAGAGACACTGTGCATCAGGGGTTTTCGGGAAACTGAGGGTCAGTTCCCGCGTCAACTAGCGGTAGTGATTATACATATAGGAGCCCACTTAGGCTGTTCAGTGCAGCATTCGGTGGTGAATTCACATGAGAGCCCCCTTAGACCAATTCATTGTGTGTCTGGGGGAGGGAAGTTACCCAAATTTGCTCCGGGAGGGGTAGGGTGTGTATACCAGTGTTGGGCTCCGACTGGGGCAAAATCCCTGAATCACCCGCTCGCTCCTTCTATAGGTCTGTCGCCTCTCCCGCTGATACCGCGCTGCTCCTCTCACGTTGAAATGCAAATAATGCAATGAAATCAATCCCACTTCCTTGCTCTTCTAGGGTAGGAAAGTGTTTTAGGGGAGGGGGGCTAGCGGTTAAGTTTGTGTAGCGTTGAAGATGCGCTCTTGTGCTGCCGATAGGGCATCCAGTCTCAGACCCTCAGTATAAGCCAATCAGGCTCACACTCTCAGGCCCTCAGTGCAGTGCATCGGTTGCGCTATGGTTGTTGTATGGGGTGATCAGGTGTCTCACCGCCATTACCCTCCCATCGATACAATAGGGGATGATGGACGGAACGTTTGAGCCAATCAAACACTCACCCCCAGTCAACTGATCTGGGTTTAATCCATCATCATTCTTTAGCTCACTCCACCACCCCAGTTCAGACATGGCCATATGCAAATCAGTCTGACCCTGAGCCTCATGGGAACAGTCCAGCCCGAACTGCCAAGCCATGTCTTCCCTGGACCGGAAACAAGCATCCTAGGACCGGTTTCTGGCATTCCAGCCATCATCAGCCAGGCTTGCTTGAATCCAGTGGCAAAGTGAGCAAGGGACCCACGTCTAGGCATACCCCCGCCAACTTAGGGCGAACAAAGCGATACAAAAGGGGATGATGGACGGAACGCTTGAGCCAATCAAACACTCACCCCCAGTCAACTGATCTGGGTTTAATCCATCATCATTCTTTAGCTCACTCCACCACCCCAGTTCAGACATGGCCATATGCAAATCAGTCTGACCCTGTGCCTCATGGGAACAGTCCAGCCCGAACTGCCAAGCCATATCTTCCCTGGACCGGAAACAAGCATCCTAGGACCGGTTTCTGGCATTCCAGCCGTCATCAGCCAGGCTTGCTTGAATCCAGTGGCAAAGTGAGCAAGGGACCCACGTCTGGGCATACCCCCGCCAACTTAGGGCGAACAAAGCGATACAAAGGGGATGATGGACGGAACGTTTGAGCCAATCAAACACTCACCCCCAGTCAACTGATCTGGGTTTAATCCATCATCATTCTTTAGCTCACTCCACCACCCCAGTTCAGACATGGCCATATGCAAATCAGTCTGACCCTGTGCCTCATGGGAACAGTCCAGCCCGAACTGCCAAGCCATGTCTTCCCTGGACCGGAAACAAGCATCCTAGGACCGGTTTCTGGCATTCCAGCCGTCATCAGCCAGGCTTGCTTGAATCCAGTGGCAAAGTGAGCAAGGGACCCACGTCTGGGCATACCCCCGCCAACTTAGGGCGAACAAAGCGATACAAAAGGGGATGATGGACGGAACGTTTGGGCCAATCAAACACTCACCCCCAGTCAACTGATCTGGGTTTAATCCATCATCATTCTTTAGCTCACTCCACCACCCCAGTTCAGACATGGCCATATGCAAATCAGTCTGACCCTGTGCCTCATGGGAACAGTCCAGCCCGAACTGCCAAGCCATGTCTTCCCTGGACCGGAAACAAGCATCCTAGGACCGGTTTCTGGCATTCCAGCCGTCATCAGCCAGGCTTGCTTGAATCCAGTGGCAAAGTGAGCAAGGGACCCACGTCTGGGCATACCCCCGCCAACTTAGGGCGAACAAAGCGATACAAAAGGGGATGATGGACCTTGCTCACTTTGCCACTGGATTCAAGCAAGCCTGGCTGATGACGGCTGAAATGCCAGAAACCGGTCCTAGGATGCTTGTTTCCGGTCCAGGGAAGACATGGCTTGGCAGTCCGGCTGGACTGTTCCCATGAGGCACAGGGTCAGACTGATTTGCATATGGCCATGTCTGAACTGGGGTGGTGGAGTGAGCTAAAGAATGATGATGGATTAAACCCAGATCAGTTGACTGGGGGTGAGTGTTTGATTGGCTCAAATGTTCCGTCCATCATCCCCTTTGTATCGCTTTGTCGCCCTGGGTTGGCGGGGGTATGCCCAGACGTGGGTCCCTTGCTCACTTTGCCACTGGATTCAAGCAAGCCTGGCTGATGACGGCTGAAATGCCAGAAACCGGTCCTAGGATGCTTGTTTCCGGTCCAGGGAAGACATGGCTTGGCAGTTCGGGCTGGACTGTTCCCATGAGGCACAGGGTCAGACTGATTTGCATATGGCCATGTCTGAACTGGGGTGGTGGAGTGAGCTAAAGAATGATGATGGATTAAACCCAGATCAGTTGACTGGGGGTGAGTGTTTGATTGGCTCAAATGTTCCGTCCATCATCCCCTTTTGTATCGCTTTTGTCCCTCCCATCGGCAGCTTATGGAGCCGACAGGGAGGGAGTCGGCTCTCCTTAGTTATTGAGCTACAAGAGCATTGTGATCTCTTTATAGCCGGTCCAGCACTCCAGAAGCCGGCGTTGCAGAGCGTGTGTTGCTCCTGATACAGCTATGCGGCATCAGGTGCCTCAATGCTCACTGGGCAGGAATTTCCAACGGGGGCAGCAATTACCAGCTGGGCCGATACTCTGGCAGCCGCGCTTCCCACAAGTGCAGATCCAAAGCATTGGGGGGTCTCTCAACTGGCTTCCACGCTCTTTTTGAGCCTCTCCATCACTGGGAGCAAGGTCTGCAGGGCAATAGTGTCAGAGATGTGTCTGGGACCGCCAGAGAGCTGAGTGGTGTAGTCTGAGCTGTATCCTCAGCTGTCTGGATCATCAGCTGGGTTATCTGAAGGGCAGCATTGGTGCAGAGTCCCATTCATCTAGGGTATGTTTTTGGTAAATTCTCAGCAATTCTCGTCCTCAGTTGCATTGGTCTCATGACAGACCTTTTTATTTTACTATATTCGATTCAAAAATTGATGACAGAGAGGTGGATAGCAGGGCCAAACTAGGGATTTCCACTCGATGTTGATCCCTGGCCCGGAGCTTCTCTCTGTCGGCCACCTCAAATGTCACATACTTAAAAAACCAGGTGCTGACACAGCTGACCTCAACAACTTTAGTCCCATCTCCAACCTTCCTTTCCTGGCAAAAAGTCTTGAGAAATGCATTCTCTCTCAACTAAACCAGCACATTGACACCAACAATCTTCTTGACCCACTCTAACCAGACTTTAGGAAAGGCTGTAGCACGGAAACAGCCATCCTAAATATAATAGCTAACTTACACAGAGCTCTGGATACGGATATATGCCGCCTGCTCATGGTGCTTGACTTATCAGCGGCCTTTGACACGGTCGATCACAAGCTGCTTCGAGATTCCCTCCAAAAATGAATCGGAGAAGATGATGTGGTTCTGAAACAGTTCACTTCATACCTACATAACCGCTCCCAACAAATAAAAATAAACAACTTGACCTACGATACTTCCTCCATATCCAGGGGTGTCCCCCCAAGGCTCAGTCTTCTCTACTACACTCTTCAATATCAACAGGGAACCTCTCACCATCATACTCAAACAAGCCAGCATCCCATACCATCTCTATGCAGATGACACTCAGCACTACTTGGAAATCTCCTCCATAGAGGACTTACAAGGATTAAATTCCACTCTCACAGAGGTCCAAAACTGGCTATCACACAATAACCTGAAACTCAATCAAGACAAGACAGAAATCCTTCCCCTATCTAACAATGGTCAGGCCACCCAGATCCAAGAATGGCTAAACACAATTGATGCTTTTAATTGTAAACTGACTCTGGCTGGCTCCATCAAGTTGCTAGGTATCACCCTAGACCCGAGTCTATGCATGCACCCACACTAAGAATACTGTGAAGAGTATATTCTACAATCTAAAACTCCTACACAAAATCAAGCCCTTCCTCCCTCTAAATGATCTAAATGTAGGTACCCAAGCGATGGTTCTCTCAAGACTGGACTACGGAAACGCCATCCTCACTGGCACCGCAAAGTCACACTTGACTCCCTTTAGAGCCACTGTAAATCCAGCAGCAAGAAAAATTACTGGAGTCAAGAGAGACGAACACATCTCCCCCTCCCTGAATAATCGCAAGTAGCTCCCGATCAAAACCTGTTGCTGCGTCAAAACTGCCTGTCTCACCCACAAATTCCAGTAAACCAGCCTATCTTGCTTCCAAAGCCACTAAGGCAGGCCAGTCGAGAAATCTAAGAAGCACCAACACTCTACGTTTCATCCCATCCCAAAAACAAACTAAAAGCCCTAGCACGCTCTTTCTCGGGCAATGCTCCCAAAATCTGGAACTCCCTCCCAGTACATATTTGAAAAGAACCCTCCTTCATGAGCTTCAAAAGGCAATTAAAAGATCTTCTCATCAATTGCCACCTTAATCTTTCAGGCTGCAATACCTAGCACTCAATGAGAATCTCTTCCTCGAACTGTATATTATTTGTATTGCTAGGAAATGCACTGATCAAACTCTCTACAAGCATTCATTTTTACTCTGTTTGATAACACTGCCATGACAATGACAGTAAAGTGCTATGATTCCCTCAGATCTTGCCAGCGCTATATTAAAACTATTTAAATAAAAAATAAAGCAAATAGCAACACAGCATGGACATTAGGGCTGGGCAGGCGAGGTCACATTTCCATCTTCAATCAAGTCAAGTCATAATATCTTATCCAGCAACCCCAGATATTAGAGAACTTATGCTAGCACACTCTGTTTTTGTAAGTGACCTTCTCAGCCACCATATGTAAATCCATCTCGGCCCTCCACACCTGGAGAGTCGGATCTCAGGGGCACTCCAGCGCTTGGCCACATCTCTCTTCCCCAACACCAGGCCCAAGCTGCAGAAAAGAAGTCTGGCGTGTGCGACATCCACATCTGTTGGTATTCCAAGGAGAATGTACTTGGGCTCAATTGGGAAGTTCGCCCCCAAAATACTGCCTGATTCACTCAGTATTGCTTGCCAATATGGTTGTATGCTAGGGCAACCCCAGAGTGTGTGAAGGAAGGTCCCTCTGCCCCCCCCCCACTGCAGACAGCCAGGGAACTCCGCTCTCCTCATCTTATGTAGGCAAGCGTGATCATAGTAGACCCAGTGGAGAATTTTGAGCTGTATAAGCCTCAATCTAGATTTGATAGATTTTGATTTGACAGAGATTTATAAAGCGCAGCAAATGCCCAAATGCGTCAAGGTGCTATAATCATGGCAGTCTGATTCTGCTCAGAAGCAGCTTACAAGAGTTTACAAAGATTGCTAAAAGTTTCCCTATAAGGTGAATAACCAAGTCTTTAGGGCTTTTCTAACTTTAATCGAAGTCAGAGAGTGAGGAAACGAGTTCCACAGTCTGGCTGCCGAGACAGAGAAAGCTCTGCCTCCCCATTCTTCTTCCTGACTCTGGGTAGAGTGACCAGATTAAAATGAGCTGAGCGAAGATTTCTCCCTGGAGTATATTGACGGAACATCTCCCTGATTCCAATTGGACTAGCTTGATGAAGGGGCTTGTGTACTATACAGAGGGCCTTGAACATGATGCGCTTTTTATAGGGAGCCAATGCAGATCGAGTAGTCCAATGGAGACCAACTGCCATTAGGGAATGTCAAGGGTGGCCCGGGATGCATCAAGGCAGCCTCCCAATTTGTTTCGTCAAGTTCCCCCACCTCAGTCTCCCACTTTTCCTTCAACTTTTTTCAGAGTGTCGGACATATTGATACTGAGCGTTTTATTTATGAAGGAAACCGCATTTTCCTCAATCTCCTCCATGAGTAGCATTCCTTCTAAGGAGGCATATTCAAGCAGGTCGAGAAATTCCAGGCCCTCAGCACACTAAGCATGATGGAGCTGTACATATTTGAAATATTGGCTAGGTTGTAGTTGATAATCTCGCTGAAGGGAGTGGAAAGGTAGAAGGTCCCCATACTTGAGGAGATCGTCGATCTTAGATATTCCTATGAGGTCCCAAGCTCTAAAGCCCTTCAGTTTTCCAATTTCCCTAAATCTCACCCCAACTCACAGCGGAGTCTCCCGGATGACTCTATTCACCCACTCAATACATATGGTGGCCCTGGTCACGCCTCAATCGCCATCTGAGTCACCAGCAGCAACTGTCCAGCACCCTTTCCCCCATGGAGATAATGCAAATAGGACCTTGTTTGGAACTGAGTCCTCTCTAAAGCATATGTGGGATGGTCATGGGTTGTACACTCCCAGTAATTGATAATAATTAGGTGGGCTGCCCAGTAGTAAGCACGGATATCAGGAAGGGTGATGGAGCAGGGTAAACGAAAATTTTTTAACCTCCTAATATTTATGTTAAATAATTAACACACAGGTTCGTCTTAGTAAATAACCAACCATGTATGTTACATGAAAAGGGTTATGGGTAACACGCTATATCTGTGCAAACTAATTTACTTACAATTGTTAACGTGGATAACATAAGCCTAATAATTTGCGTACTAATTAGAATAATAAATGCATGATTTGTGCTTGGAAATAAACTGTGTAGTGGCAAAGTAAAGCGTTGGTAAGTAAGAAATGGCTTTATATGTCGCTTTTGCTAGGTAATACCTAATTGGGGTACGTAGAATGACGGGAGGGAAACGAAAAGGCTTATATTCTTTATTCTTAACTATGTTCTGTTTATCTTTATAATAGTTCGCTTAGGCCTGTTGTGCCGCGATGTAAAAATGGCTGCCATGCAAAACAAGCTAGAGTACGCAAGCGCGAGATGAGAATCGAAAGAGAGAAAGGCTGTGAACAAGAGGGATCATGTGACCGTCCCAAAGCCTAGGATGGAAGCGTGGTCAAGGCTGCAATGACCTTATTATACAAACGTGTGCCAAAGAAGGACATAGCGAAAAGCGTGAGAAGTCGCAGTGAATATGTGAATGAACAATGAACTGTTCAACTTAAAAGTATCAGAAAAGGATACAGATTGAAACCAAAGTGCGGATGGGTAATGTCATGAACCCGTGAGAAACAACAGAAGTATGAACTTTCCACAAAGAACTGGTTGGAGCAAGGATATTCATAATGAGATGTATACTGACCCAAATGGACCAATTAGAGAGAATCTCGCCCACAAAGATGTAACATTTTCACTTAGTAAGCTAGTATTAGGGTATAAGAAGACCTACTCTTAGAGGGGAGGGGGTTGGCTGCTGTCGTTGTTGTTGCTGATATGCTGATGAACTGATGATGCTGCGGCTGCTGCTGCTATTTTATATTTTTGATTGAGCACGAGACTCTGCTGTGGGAGAACCTTTTTGCTTTTAATAGATTTTTCCATTTAATACTATTAGACCTTTTTTATTCTTAAGATACTAAAGGGGAAAGGAACGAGAAGGCCTGTTTTTCCAGGACAGATAGATAGTTTTTCAGGAGTTCTATGCTGTGATCTGAATTCATTGCTGTGACGAACTTTATTTTTCCATCTAATAGGTATGCATTGCAATTTCAATTTATTCTTATAATGATGCTAAATGTAATAATCTGAATAATAAATCTGAAACTTATTCATGCTTCTAAAAATTATATAAACTTTATTATCTTTAAAACAATGAGTCAGTGGTTCTTTAGCTCAATGATAAATGTAAATGTTTAAAGGTTTATAGTGATTGAGCTGGTCTTAATCACCATCAACTGATTCCTACTAGTTGGTCCATCGACCAATGAGCGGAATACCTTAAAGCTTGAGAAGTATTATGTCGTTTTAAAAAGGTATCCCGTCTCCTTCCAGCAAATCATTAACTGTTTTCTCCTAGGTAAGAACGGATGAAATCCAGGGAATATATGAGAGAGTGAATGTATATGCGGTGTTATGGGCCCCACCGTCATATGGATATAGTTGTGTTTAAGAGGGATATTTGTACCTGGACGTCCAAAGCATATAGGAGAAGAAATTTTATTGATAGCGCTGGATCAGATTTCTTGGTAGCAGAGTTATGGTTACTATAGATTAGTTTGGTGATTATTGATTATTGATTATTGATTATTTCATGTCTAACACTTTATGTTGAGTCGCGTTATGTTATATGTAAGTCAAAGTTTTTGAAGCTTCCGGGAAGTAGGAAGTGGAACACGTGTGGCAAGAGAAGTCACATGGAATAGTGCATTGTCTGAGTTCATATTGGTGATAACACAGGTTGTGTTATGATAGGGACATTTTCTGTATAAAAGGTGTGTGAGTGAAATAGCAACCGGTTTTCTTGTGAAACTCTGGCCTTAATTCTCAGGAGCAGTGTAGTCTCCACATGTGTTTTATCCCCAGAGAAACGGGTTTACCCCTTGCTTGAAAGAAGGGTAAGGTAGAGGGAAGTGCTACACTTATCGAACGAAACTGTATTCTTGCGAGCTAGAATAAAACTGTCACTTTTGTTAGCGAAATCAGACAATGGAAATGTGTTTTTTAATGTTGTAACTAACAAAGAACTGTTGAAAAATAAATTGCCGATAAATTTTGTAAAGGAGGGGTCAGGAGCAGAACTGACGTAGACAAAAGCCGCGCTGGGATTGGACAGTGCACTAGTTATACAGAAGCCGCTCTGATTGGAGCATTGGTGTAAGTCGCGCTAGGAGTGGTCGGATAAACCAGTGACGTCGAAGCTTAGGATTGGAGCGTTAGTGGGAGTCGCGCTGGGATAGGTCCGAATAACGCATAGAGAACAGTGTTGAATTGCGGACTTTTGAGAAGGGAAAGAGATTGTGAATTATGGCTTATTATGAGTATGGTAGAGAGAAAACGTCGTGGATGTCGAAAATTAAGAACTTTTTTAAGAAAGACAAAAAGGTAGTGACTAGAGAGGGACAAGTAATTCCTCCGCCGAAATCACCAGCTTCGCATATGATGCTGAAGTACGGATATCATACTTGCATATGGTTAGAAAATTGGACTAAATATACAAAAAATGATGGAGCATTAGCATTTCCTAAGAATGGTTCATTTAGTGTAGCTGTACTTCGGAATTTGAGGGAGAAGATGACGATGCTTGAACCTAAACCTAGACCGACACAGTTTGAAGCTTTAAGTGAATGGGAAGATGAGATGTATGAACGAGAGAGATTCAGAGGATTAAAGAATCATGATTTTGTGCCCGGAAGGTTGTGGGGAGTGAATCATGAGGACAGAATAAAGCGTTGGAGATATGCTAATATGACAGGAGGTTTGTTTCCAGCTTTTACAGTTGAGGAAGAAGCAAAGAGAAAGTGTATAGAGAAAAAGAAACATTTGGTTACTGAAAAGTATGGGTATGGTGGTAGTGAAACGGAAGATGAATTGCTGGAAGATATTTTAAACAGAAACCCACCTCCATACCAACAGAATTCTGCGGTGGTGACACCTAATGCACCGCCAATGGAAACTGGGAGGAATAAAAATCCCGAACGAGGATATGAGATAAATAGGTCACAAGATCAATTGAAAACCCCACAAAACGAGAAGATAGAAAGTGACAATACAACTGAATTAGCAAAAACCACAAGAGAATTGACTGAAAAGATAAGAGAATTAACAATGAATATGGAAGCTGTAACTGTACCAGTAACGATAGGTCCAGTAATACCAGTTTTTGAGAATCAGAAAATAGAAGAGCATTCTTTAGTCATTCCTATGAATTCACACTTGCAAAGAAGGAAAGAAGGGATGGAATTAGACAATGAAGGTGCAAGAAATTTGGTTAGTTCATATAGACCAAGCCCACCTACAAATTTGACGGTAAATGAGAATGAGTTTAGGAGAATACCTATGGTAACTGAGTCTGCATCAGAGACACCAGAAAGAAGTAAAAATTGGATAGAATTAAATAGTACGCCTGTAGGTCCGACTCCGGATGAATTGAATGAATGGATGAAAACTCTAAAAACGAAAGAGACAGAATCAAAACCATTAGATGTAATTAGGTTAAAAATAGACATGGAAGAATTGATCTTAGGGACAATTGGCACAGAAAAACTGAAAACTTATCAGGATGACGAGATAATGTTTTTATGTAAAAGCATTACATGGAGAGCTAGGAATTTACATGACAAATTAGAAGAAACAGCAAATGAACTAGGAGTAGAATTTGTAAAAGTGAGAAGTTTGCAGAAACCATATAGAGTAGATTTTTGCGAGAAAGATATAGAAAATTTGAACACATCAGGACGGTTAACCCAAATAAAAGAATTAATTGTTTTGCTGAGAAAATGGGGTGATGTGGATAGATGGAGAAGCAGATGGACTAAAAGGAATGAGAAAATAACAGATAAAGCGTCTTTGGCTTTTGCGGTGACAGACAAGGAATCAGTTGTAAGGGAGTACCCGATGAGAGAAACTCCAGGAGGTAGTTATGTTCATGTCCCATGGTCTAGACAGGATACACTGTCATTTACAAATGACTTCCCAAAATTGAGAGAGAAACCAGTAGAATGGTACAGACAAGTGGAGAGGTTTGTTAAAGTTTCGAAGGTGTTATGGATAGATTTGGATGGATTATTTGATATAGTAGTACCAGCTGATTTGTGGACAGAATGTAAGATTACTATTGATTGGCCAACTGTAGAATATCCAAGAGATGCTAAAACAGGAGCGCCAGGACCAGAAGTGATGAGGAAATATGACCAAGTAATTACCTTTTTGAAAAATAAAATCCCACCCAAAGAAACGGATTGGGTAAAAATAGACAGAACCACACAGGAAAGTAAAGAATCTGTACACGCATACTATGAGAGGCTACTGTTAGTTTTTAAACAGATATAGTGGCTATGAGACACTAAATGAGAAGGATATGAGTCATTTTGTATATAGATTTGTTTATGGGTTGAAACCAGAGATAAGTGAAATGATTAAACAGCATATGATTTGTTGGCAGAATAGCACGGTAGATGAGGTTTTGAGATATGCTAAATACTGCAGTGATGACATTGAGAGTAGACAGCGTAAATTGAAAGAGAAAGCAATGTGGGCACAAGTGAAAGTTGCAGAGAAGCAAGAAGCTCAATTGAATAATCAAGTTAATGAGGCAGGACAGACTAGATCTAGACCAAATATAGGTAAAGGAAAAGGTCAAATGAGCATAGAAGAGGCAAAGAAAAAGTGGCCATGCCACAACTGCGGAAAGTTAGGACATTGGAGAAACGAGTGTAAATTTCCTCCAAAACTTAATACGGAAAATCAATCATTAAATCCACAGGTGCAGAGTGAGGTAGTTACCCAACAAAGTCAGGTGCCACAACCACCACTTCCCAAGAGTGTTAATCAACAGAAATACAGTGCAGAAACAGGATTCTACGGAGGAGAGCAGGTAACACAATTGCCGCGCGCAGCTGCCATATCTCAATACTGGTTACGACAGGATGGTGATGAGTCGGATGAAAGTTTATGACGGTGCCTAGGAGAGGAAGAAGAGTGCGTGCTTGGCGCAACTCTAGAGGTAGATCAAGCAGGTCCATTTGTGGATGGAGAAGTGAATGGTGCAAATGTAACATTCCTTGTGGACACTGGAGCTACCCGTTCTACTGTTAGGTCAGTGGAAATTCCAAACCTTCCTCTCTCAGGTGAACATATCCAAGTCGTGGGTGTTTCGAATCAGCAAATTAAGGCGCCTCTTACCAAATTAGTGGAGGTAAAGATTGGTCCATTTAGTGAAATGCACCGATTTGTGGTGTGTGATTGCAGTCCTGTGAACCTATTAGGACGCGATCTACTATGCAAGATGAATTGCACCATCTATTGTACTCCAGATGGAATTGCATTTCAGACCCCAGATGAAGATGTATTATATAAAATGACAATGGTAAATTTAGAACCAGAAGTGAATGATTTATTTCCCATATTTGACGTAGAGAAAATCCCAATTGAACTGAAAGAAACAGTGAAACAGGAAGTGTGGGACTTTACGGGAGAAGATATAGGGTTAATGAAAGGAGTAGACCCTGTTAAGATCTCTGTTAAAGAAGGAACGAGTTACCCAAATACGCCACAGTATAAATTGACACCAGAAATAATTGAAGGAATAACACCAGTAATAAATAAAATGATTGAACAAGGGATTCTGAGAGAAATAATGAGCAGTCCATGTAATTCACCGATAATGGGACTGAAAAAGCCGAATGGAACATATAGAATTGTACAGGATTTGAGAAAGGTAAACAAAATTGTTGTGCCTTGCTGCCCAATAGTACCAAACCCTGCTGTAATTCTATACCAGATTCCACGCGAAGCAGAATGGTACACAGTTATTGATTTGTGCCATGCATTTTTCTCTATTCCATTACATCCAGATAGCCAGCCATTATTTGCGTTCAGGTTCGGAGAGCGTATTTTGGCATGGTGCCGAATTCCTCAGGGGTATACAGAAAGCCCCTCGATCTTTAATCAGATTTTAAAGAAATCATTGGAAGATTTAAAAATGCCAGAAAAGTCAGTGATGGTTCAGTATATTGATGACCTACTGGTGGCATCAAAAACAAAGGAAGCATGTGTTAATGATACAATTGCTTTGCTGAATCATTTAGCAAAAAGAGGACATAAGGTGTCCCCATCAAAATTGCAGTTTTGTCAACAAGAGGTCCAATATTTAGGACATAAGATTGAAAAAGGAGTGCGAAAGGTAACGACTGAAAGAATAAAAATAATTCAAGGAATGAGAGCTCCAATGACACAGAGAGAGGTAAGAATGTTCCTAGGAATGGTTGGATATTGTCGACAATGGATAAGTGGATTTTCATTAATTGCAAAACCGTTACAGAGATTGACAAAGAAGGATGTTAAAGATCCTTTTGAAATGAATGATGAGGAAATGAAAGCATTCAGAGAACTAAAAAAGAAACTGTGTGAAGCTCCGGCATTGGGAATGCCTGACTATGAAAAAGACTTTGAGTTGTATTGTAGTGAAAGAGATGGGTGTGCGTTTTCAGTCCTGGTGCAGAGACACGGAAACATGAAAAGACCCATTGCATATTTTTCAGCTGTTTTAGACCCAGTAGCGAAAGCGTTGCCTGGATGTTTGAAAGCAGTTGCTGCTACTTGTGTAAGTCTGGAGCAGAGTGAAGGCATAGTGATGGGATATCCACTGAGAGTATATGTCCCTCATTCTGTGGAAATTCTTTTGACAAGAACCAAAACCCAATATATGACACATAGTCGGCTGACTAGGTATGAAAAAGTAATTTTGAGTGCAGACAATGTCACCATTGACAGATGCATGAATGTGAATCCTTCAACATCATTGCCAGATGAAGAAAGTGTGATTGAATTGGATGAAGTTGATAATGATTGTCTGAATGTACTCGAATATTGTACAAAACCGAGACCCAACATACGGGATGAGCCTTTAAAGGAATCAGATTATATTCTGTTCGTGGATGGCTCATGTTTGAGAACGGATGATGGAGTTCTAAGTGCAGCATATGCAGTTTGCACAATAGCTGCTGTAATGGAAGCATCTTGTTTGAAAGGGATACGTTCTGCCCAAGTAGCGGAGTTGATTGCTCTAATTCAAGCATGCAAATTGGGAAAGAATGTCCGAATCACAGTAATTACGGATAGCCAATATGGCTTTGGAGTGGTTCATGATTTTGGGCAGATCTGGTCTCAGAGAGGTTTCTTGACGTCTGCAGGAACCCCGATAAGAAATGGTGAATTTGTGAAAAAGTTGCTTGAGGCGATACAGCTGCCTAAACAGATTGCAGTGGTGAAGTGCAATGCACATAAAGATGGGGAAGACTACATAACTGTTGGCAATACATTTGCTGATGAGATCGCACAGTACTGTGCCAAAAATGTGGTCTCATTAAACCGAAACAGAGAAAGAGAGCATATTTCATGTCCTTTGCTTTTTACTAACCCTGTTGAGACATGGGATGAGGTGAGACAATTACAGGAAGCAGCAGATGATGAGGAAAAAGATAGCTGGATAAAAGCAGGATGCAGAAAACGGGAGGAAAATGATGTTTGGGTTTACAGGGATGAAAGACCAGTTATGCCTGATAGCATGATTTCTGACATGGCACGGATGTACCATGGACAAGCTCATATTGGGAGAGACTCAATGATCAGACTTTTTAGACAAACATGGTATAATCCAAAATTCAGAGCCATAGCTGAGAGTCTTTGTCAAAGATGTCTTATTTGTCAACAGCTAAATCCAGGAAGAAAGACAGTAGTGAGTCTAGGAACAATAGGACGAGAGGGAGGTCCTTTCACGAGAATGCAAATGGATTTTATAGAAATGCCTCCGAGCAATAGACTAAGGTATGTCCTTGTAGTCGTCTGTTTGTTTTCCCGTTGGGTGGAAGCATACCCGACCAGAAGGAATGATGGAATTACAGTAGCAAAACTTATGCTGCGAGAATTCATTCCAAGGTATGGTTTTCCAGTAACGATTGAAACAGATAGAGGAACACATTTTCAAAACGAATTGATTCAACTGATTTGTGAAGCACTTAGTATTAAACAGAAACTGCACTGTGCATACAGACCAGAGGCTTCTGGAATAGTAGAGCAAGTGAATGGAACAATTAAGAACAGGCTAGGTAAAATGTGTCAAGCCACAGGACTCAAATGGCCAGATGCCTTGCCATTGGTCTTAATGACTATCAGAAGTATACCGGAAAGAAAGACAGGACTCAGTCCCCACGAAATAATTATGGGACGAGCAATGAGACAAGCACATGTACCTGTCAACAAACTACTGACTATAACTGATGATCTGGTGCTGGATTATTGCAAAGGATTGGCTGATGTGGTACGTTCTGTGTTTCATCAGGTTGGACCGGATGCGACCACTCTTGAAAGAAAACCAGCTCACGATTTGAATCCAGGAGATTGGGTCCGCATAAAAGTCCACCGAAGAAGAAACTGTTTGGTTCCTCGTTGGGACCAACCACGACAAGTGATCCTGGTGACAACAACTGCAGTCAAATGTGCAGGAGTAAAACACTGGGTACATGCCAGTCACACCATCAGAGTTCCAGAACCTGAAGATCGACCTGTGAGTCGACATCTGGAAGTATTGGATACCAGTTCAGCATCTGATGCAGAGGAAGAGACGAACAGGGCTCCAGAAATCTGAAGATCGACCTGTAAGTCGACATCTGGAAGACCCAATTACAAGTGCAACGACAGGAGGAGAGGAGGAAATAGCAGAAGTTCCAGAATCTGAAGATCGACATGTGAGTCGACATCTGGAAATATCAGACACCAGTTCAGCATCTGATACAGAGCATTCGGATTGTGAGGAAAATCTGAAAAGAAATTGGAAATTTGGTAGCATAAAAGAAGAAACTGAGCAAAAAGACAGTAACAGTGAGCAACCAAGTACAAGTTGTGGTAAAGATCCTTCAGAGATAATATTAATAGATGAAGAAGGGAGAGTTTCAAATAGAAAGATAGAAGAATCGGAAGATCCCCGAGGAGCAATAGGGACAGATCGACGAACAAAAGAACAGGGAAATTTAGAAACAGATAGAGAGATTGACACAAATTCGGAAGAACCTCGAGGAGGGACAGAAGTAGGTGATCGAAGGAAAACACGAGAGAAACCAAAAATAGATGAAGGAAGTGAAATTATAAAATTTAAGATAAGAGACAATAAAGAAAGGACTGAAACAGAGTCAGAAGAAAGTGGAGAAGAAAGAAACCAGAAACTAGAGTCAAGAAAGAGAACTTGGAGAACAGAAAGAGAGGAAAAAGAAAGTGAACCGAAAAGGCCAAGAAAAGGAGACAATTGGCCCAACGAAGTTAGAAGATTGAGATACAAGATCATAAGGCTAGATGGAAAAAGTGCAGAACAAGTAAATGAGATAACAAGTCAAAAAGAACAAGAAAAACAAGGTGGAAAACACTTGCAGAAAACAAAAAGAGTAAAGAAAGCAAATCTGAAGTATAAATCGCCTGAATGGTTATACATTGCGTTGACTGATATCAAAGAAGAAGAGATCACTCACGATAACCCAGAACAAAGCTGCAACCTAATGGGTGAAGGTGAAGTTCAACAAACTTGAAGAAATTTGAACAAATTTCTACCGGATTGGACAAAACACTGTATTTGACAAAGAAAGAGTTCTGAAAAGAATTAAAAGAAAGTACCAAGCAAAGACAAAGTGAGAGTGCAGGGTGGCTAAGAGGTCATTTCTGAGGTGTGGTGACACATTTTCCTGTACATAATATAAAATAGGTTATAGAACAAAATGGAAGATACTAAAGATAGAAAATGTAGATGTGAGTTCTTAAGCAGGTGGTGTAAGATGTGCTTCTTTTGTACAGGATTATTAATGACAGTATGGGTTATTTTAGCAATCACCATTCCAATTAGCTTAGCTGTAGAAGAAACGTCTATATTAAAGAATAACACAGAGAAAGAAAAAGGAGCTAACATACAAGAAACAGCTATATTAGAAAGTAGTGCAGAATTACATAAAGACAAATCAATAACAGATTTTTCAAAAAATGTTTTCACTAAATTATTGTATGAGTATGTAGAAACAATGGATGTAAGAGATTGTTATGTTTGTATGCAATTGCCTGCGTCTGTTGCAGAAGGTGTGACCTATCATCACCTTCCTTTGACGTATGGAATAACATGTAGTGTTTTAGCAAGTCTATTTTACAAGACAGGAAGATTAGAATATTATTACACTGATATAGATAAGATTTTTGCAAAGATTCCTATAGTTTCTGAACTAAACAAGGTGAAAGAAGCAAGAACATTTGGTGAATTTTTCATAGAAAATAAAATTCTAACATTAGATGATATAGTTAAAAACAACCTTACCTGTGAGTTAAGGAATGAAGAAAAGGTATTTTTAGAAATGGTCGAGGATAGAAGAGTGAAATTTCAAAGAAAAGTGATAGAAGAGACAAAAACACCTCTTTGGGCGTTTGAGGAAGAAAATCATGACAAGAAAAAGACAAATGCAGCTATGACTCTGGATTGGCCCCAACAGGGAAGGTTGTGCATTAGAAGAAATAGAACAAGATATGACAATTATTTCGTGGGTTCCAGTGATTGCCATGACAATTATAAAATTTTAGGAGGTTGGGGATTCAAAGGGGGAAAAGATCCAATATTTCCTGGGATCTATTATATTTGCGGTAACAGAGCTTATTACAGGTTGCCGGACCATTGGTATGGATCATGTTACTTAGGCCTGGTCTTTCCAAAGATTTTTCATGTAGATAGAGCAGAAAAGGGAACACACGAAATGATAAAGACATTTACACGTAGAAAAAGGGAAAGTTTTTCAGAAATAGTAGGTGATATTTTTGGAGCATTGATACCAGCAGTGGGAATATCTTTGAATGCATTTAAAATTCGGAAGTTATCCACAGTAGTAGATCGTTTATCTACAGATACTGCATGGAGGGTTCTTGATGGTAAATACCGAAATGGTTGCCATGAGAGCTATGGTGATGCAAAATCGACTTGCCCTTGACATTCTTTTGGCAAAAGAGGGTGGAGTCTGTGGAATGCTGAAAGTCCAACATTGTTGCACTTACATTCCAGATAAAAGTGAAAATATACAAAAGTATATAAAGAATATTACAAATTTGCACAAAGAACTTGTTCCACTGGAGGTTGAAAATGCATTTGGAAAACTTGGTAAGAGTTTTTCCTCAGTAATAAATTGGTTTACTAGAATGAGTGGATTAATAATAGGGAAAATCATAATAGTAGCAACCATGATAATCATAATAGTTCTAGTACAGAAGTTAATTATTACATGTATAAAGAGAAGAAAAAGACAGAATAAAATAGAAAAAGAAAATAAGATAAATAAGGAAAGAGAAAGAGAAATGGGTGAAATAGAGCTAGAAGAAATAAAAGAAAACATGTATAAGAAAACAAAAAGACAAGATGAAAGGGATACAGTTGTGTAAACTAACAAAAGCAAACCGGACAAAGAAATATGCTATCTGACAGAATTGTGTAACATGGGTTTTTGTGGTGATATTAAAAATCACCAAAGGGGGGAGTTGATGGAGCAGGGTAAACGAAAAATTTTTAACCTCCTAATATTTATGTTAAATAATTAACACACAGGTTCGTCTTAGTAAATAACCAACCATGTATGTTACATGAAAAGGGTTATGGGTAACACGCTATATCTGTGCAAACTAATTTACTTACAATTGTTAACGTGGATAACATAAGCCTAATAATTTGCGTACTAATTAGAATAATAAATGCATGATTTTGTGCTTGGAAATAAACTGTGTAGTGGCAAAGTAAAGCGTTGGTAAGTAAGAAATGGCTTTATATGTCGCTTTTGCTAGGTAATACCTAATTGGGGTACGTAGAATGACGGGAGGGAAACGAAAAGGCTTATATTCTTTATTCTTAACTATGTTCTGTTTATCTTTATAATAGTGCGCTTAGGCCTGTTGTGCCGCGATGTAAAAATGGCTGCCATGCAAAACAAGCTAGAGTACGCAAGCGCGAGATGAGGTATCGAAAGAGAGAAAGGCCGTGAACAAGAGGGATCATGTGACCGTCCCAAAGCCTAGGATGGAAGCGTGGTCAAGGCTGCAATGACCTTATTATACAAACGTGTGCCAAAGAAGGACATAGCGAAAAGCGTGAGAAGTCGCAGTGAATATGTGAATGAACAATGAACTGTTCAACTTAAAAGTATCAGAAAAGGATACAGATTGAAACCAAAGTGCGGATGGGTAATGTCATGAACCCGTGAGAAACGACAGAAGTATGAACTTTCCACAAAGAACTGGTTGGAGCAAGGATATTCATAATGAGATGTATACTGACCCAAATGGACCAATTAGAGAGAATCTCGCCCACAAAGATGTAACATTTTCACTTAGTAAGCTAGTATTAGGGTATAAGAAGACCTACTCTTAGAGGGAGGGGTTGATGCTGCTGTCGTTGTTGTTGCTGATATGCTGATGAACTGATGATGCTGCGGCTGCTGCTGCTATTTTATATTTTTGATTGAGCACGAGACGCTGCTGTTGGAGAACCTTTTTGCTTTTAATAGATTTTTCCATTTAATACTATTAGACCTTTTTATTCTTAAGATACTAAAGGGGAAAGGAACGAGAAGGCCTGTTTTTCCAGGACAGATAGATAGATTTTTCGGGAGTTCTATGCTGTGATCTGAATTCATTGCTGTGACGAACTTTATTTTTCCATCTAATAGGTATGCATTGCAATTTCAATTTATTCTTATAATGATGCTAAATGTAATAATCTGAATAATAAATCTGAAACTTATTCATGCTTCTAAAAATTATATAAACTTTATTATCTTTAAAACAATGAGTCAGTGGTTCTTTAGCTCAATGATAAATGTAAATGTTTAAAGGTTTATAGTGATTGAGCTGGTCTTAATCACCATCAACTGATTCCTACTAGTTGGTCCATCGACCAATGAGCGGAATACCTTAAAGCTTGAGAAGTATTATGTCGTTTTTAAAAAGGTATCCCGTCTCCTTCCAGCAAATCATTAACTGTTTTCTCCTAGGTAAGAACGGATGAAATCCAGGGAATATATGAGAGAGTGAATGTATATGCGGTGTTATGGGCCCCACCGTCATATGGATATAGTTGTGTTTAAGAGGGATATTTGTACCTGGACGTCCAAAGCATATAGGAGAAGAAATTTTATTGATAGCGCTGGATCAAGGGCAATACTACCATTGTATTGGTTGCGCTGCCATTTCTTCAGCGCAATCCGGGGGTGCCCATTGTTCCATAATGATTTTCTGACCTCCATCAATCCTAACAAAAAGCTCATTTGGGATCTTATAATACATGTATTGGAGGACATATAAGAATTTTGGTAGGGTAATCATTAAAATGGCTGCTCCGCCCAATAATGTCAATGGTATCGCCCTCCAGCGGTCAGCATCGGTGTGGAAATCCACCAGCACCCTCCTCAGGCTCTGATCCAGGGATCATTATAGGTTAGCGGTCATATAGATCCAAAGATATTGGAACGCTTCCCTATCCATCCACAGCCTCCCCGGAAGGGTGGACAAGTCTAAATGCCCGCCCATGGGGCCCAACATTGATTTATGCCAATTTATGGTGTACCCTGAGTGGGTGCCATAGAATTCGAATACCTGGAAAACCGTTGGGATTGTCTCCGCCGGCTAGGTGATGAACAAAACGATATCATCTGAATAGAGCAACTTTTCCTCCTCCATAGTAGTCTTAGTAGCTCAGAAACCCTTAATATCAGGATGACCAGACAGGCCAGGGGCCCTATAGTAAGGGCGAACAGAATGGGGGACAGGGGTCAGTCTTGTCTGTCGCCTTCTAATGGGAAACTCCGAGGAGACACTCCATTGACCTGCACCGCTGACACAGGGGGCTGCTAAAGCAATGGTATCCAGGCCAGGAATTTGGGGCCAAAACCAAATCTCTCCAGGATCTGGGACAGGAATGGCCAATGAATGACATCAAAGGCCTTCTCGGCGTCTAAAGAAAGGAACACATGGGGTTCTCTCCGGGGGTGAACCACCGCCAGCCAATTATGGAGCCTGCAGAGGTTATACCTAGTAGACCTCCATGGCATAAAGCTTGATTGGTCCCTAAGGACCAGGGGGATATAATACTAATCAGCCTAGTGGCCAGTAATGTGGCCAAACTTTTGGTCTCCAAATTTAGCAGCAAAATGGGGCAATATGAGCCATAGCTATTCGCTGGCTTCCCTTTTTTGTGTGAATAACCACAATGGTGGCAGACTGCAGGTCAGGCGGCAATGCTCCCACATCTTGGGCTTAATGAAACATTTTGAGGAGATGAGGTCTAAGGATCCCCACATTTCTCTTAAAGAACTCAGCCCGAGTTCAGCTTTGCTATAGCCGCCTGTATTTCAGGGAGTGTGATTTTCTCATCCAGGGCCACATGATCCTCCGTGGGAGGGTCGGCATAGTCACTGTGTCGATATAGGCAGCAATCTGCTAGGCCCCGGCAAGGGGGCGCGCCCTGTAGAGGGACTCGTAGTACGTAAAGAATTCCTCTGCTATAGTCCTATCAGTTGTGCAGGATACGCCATTGCTATTTACAATGCACCCCACCCATCAGGCCTCCTGCCTACTAAGCCATGCCAGGAGCTTACCTGCTTTGTCTCACTTTTCATAGAGGCGGTGTTGCATGGCCAGAATTTGATTCCCCGCCTCGTGCCAGAGCAGGGTTTTCGGTGGGTAGGGCCACAATCTTCCTAAACATCTGGGGATCAGACAACGCTCCAGGAGTCCCCTCTGAGCGCACCAGTTGATGTTCAATAGCCTCAATTTCCCGAGTCACCCTCCTCTTCTTATGTGCAATTATGTTCTGTGCCCGGTCTCAGAGTACCGTTTTGTAAGCCTTCCAGAGAACTATATCGGAGTCTACGGACTCCTTATTTTCCATAAAGTAGAGCTCAGTATCAACTTGCAGTTCTCTTGAAACTGCCTCATCCCGCAGTTCCCAGGTGTTTAACTTCCATGCCATGCCCGGATGGCAGGCCTCCTGCCCAGGGAAATCCAAAGCTGTGAATAGTGGACAGACCCCTAGCCATGTAGTCAGCTTTTTCAATCCCATCAATCTCACCCCCGGGGCAAAAATATAGTCTAGTGTAGAGAACACCCTGTAAGTCACGGAGAAATAGGAGTACTCTCTATCTTCTGGGCAATGGCTGCACCAAAGATCTGAAAGCCCAAGCATATCCGCAAAGCGGGTTAGTGGTATCTCCCTGGGCGTGCCCAGGGTGGAGCCCCGCGTTCTACCTCAGTCAGGGGGCATAACATCATTGAAGTCACCCCCCAAAATGTGGAGGGAAGAGTCAGTATCTAAAAATATGGCTTATACTTTCTCTAGGATGGGTTCTTGCATGTGTCGGGCCACATAAACACTAATAAGCGTGACATCTGTCCTCCCCAGTGACCCTGCATTGAAGTGTATGTCCTGGTGGGATCTATCCAGGTCTTTAGAACCTGGAAGAGGGACGTCTTACTAATCAAAATCGCCACCCCAAGAGCCTGAGGTAAACCCTGCATGGGCCAGTGTAGACTATGCCCCTCGACCTAGGACGGCATTGGGTCCCTGACAAGTGGGTCTCCTGAAGAAAGACTACATCAGGTTTTAAGCGTCTAATAAAAGTTGCGACCAGGCCTCGCTGGACCTTATTGCCCAGCCCATTGACATTTCAAGACATAATGGAATGTCTGGAGTTCTCCAACATATCAGCCTGCGCCATAACTACACTGTGTAATATCTACCTGATCTCGGCAGCATATGTGGCCGCTGAAATGCATCTGCTTCAAGTTCCACTCATCCAACATCAACCTAACAACCACACATAACACCCACTGAGACCCCCCGCCACACCACACCCCTGCGATTATGAACCCTCATGTCAGAAAGACCGCTATCTTTCAGTTCGGATACCCTGTCCTCTGCCGCCGTCACATGGTCTGCAACGTTCCAGAGATCTTGCCTCAAAAACGACACTTCCAAGCAGACTTAACAAATCCTGGATTCCAGGGCTGTTCTGGATGTTTGGATTGCCACTAAGAGGGCTGCGTTATCCAGCAATGGAGACGTTGCATCTACATCTGGAGGGTGCTCAACTGCCTTAGTGTCCCTTTCTATTTTACCCTGGCGGGTGGTTTCGGGTCCTTAGTCTTTGCCATCTTAGAGAGAGTGCAGACACAGCAGACAAAGTGCCAGCTCTACATGTGTTATGCAAGTCAGTCAGGCTCAAGGTGGAATGGGGTAGAAGGGGAGTAAACGATTGTCCTCCACTGAGCAAAGTCACGGCTACATGATGTCTCAAACTTTGAAGCCTACCTGCCACCAAGACAACGTAATAAAGGCCTGGAGCTCCTAACAGGAAACGTTTACTAATCTATACAATGACAAGCCATACCATAGCATACCCACAGGGCACACCGAAACACTACAACCATGCCATGACAGACCTTACCATACTATTCAAGAATATACCATACCATGCTATACAATGACAGGCCATATCATACTATACATATACCATGCCATACCATACAATTGCATACCATACCTCTATACAATAATATACCATACCATACTATACAATGACAAGCCATATCATACCATACTAGTCAATAATATACCATACTATACAATGACAGGCCATACGATGCCATACCATACTATACAATGACACGCCATACCATACCATAGGACAGGCAATACCTTGCCATACCATACAATGACAGCCATTTCATTCCGTACTACAGAATGACAGCCCATACTGTATGATAACAGGCCACAGCATGCCATGCAATACAATGATTGGTTATGCCATACCATACTATCTGACAGGTATCGTATATACGGTACAATGATAGGCCATACTATACTAAATTATACAATGACGGACCATAGCATACTATACTATACAATAGCAAGCCATCCCATACCATACAGTGACAGGTCATACCATACCATACAACATAACTAAAAAAATAAAAATGGCAAAGCCAATGGATCTCACATAGGCCAGACCTATTGGCTTTGCCAATGCTTGTTGCTACTTGTATTGCTTTAATTTATCTTGTATATGTTGTTGACTTTGTGTTTTCTATTGTGGTTGTCAGAGAGTGAATGCAAGAATGAGTCAGTGGATGGATGAATGGATGCATGAAGCCAAAGCTAAGTGACAGAGTGCATGTATGATGATGTATCGAGTGCCTAATCCCATCAACGAAGGAATAGGCACTTTCATTCACAAGTCAGACCTACTGGCATTGCCAATGCTTGTCGTTGAAATGTTCCTCAGTGCTCCCTCCCACAAGTATCCCAGCTTCTGTTCCTCTTGATACAGCATCACCTACAGACTCCCTGCACTTACTCATTAACACAGTTTCCTGGTTATCCATTATCCATTTATTTGTCTACACTTTGAAATACTGGCTTACATCCTTGAGTCATACACCCCCCCATAACGATACAGACCCAACACAATCATTGTTACTCAAACTCTCCTTCCCATGCAGCCAAAGCATTGAAATCCTAGATCGAAACAGGCAAGGGCCTGTGCTCCATCCCTCTAAAACTCCCAAAGACACCCATATGCAAGTCTGAGCCATCGTTTTGGCAAGAGTGTGCAGGGATCTCAGCTGCCATGCAAGCGGCCAGTCGTGTTATCTCCCTGCTCTTCAGCCCGGGGACCCCTTGGCAGGTGAACGCTTTGATCGCAGAGGGCCGATGATTGACACCCGAGTGCAGACACTATCTGAGAGCGGGGGGGGGGTGGAAGGCTCCTGTTTTCGTGGCATTCTTCTCAGCCTAGTATCTCTCTGTCCTTTCATCTCCCACTCCTTTCTTCGTGGCTGGTTGCAGAGAAGTTTTAAGGCATTGGCAAAGTGCGCAATTGCCCAGGGCCCCCACCTTCCGAGGGTCCCCTGGGAAAGTAAACTGTCCCTAGCTCATCTCTGTCTATTTCCTTATATCAGACTCTCTCCTCTCTGCCTACCTTTACCTTTGAGTCTCTCTTGCTTTTCCCAGCAGTGGCGTAGCAAGGGGGGGGCAGTCCGTCCCGGGTGGCACTGTTTTTGGGGGTGGTGGAGGTGAGCAAGTCGTGTCTGTCGACTACCACCATCGACCCCCCCCCCCCCCCAGAACAAGTTGTCGGTCGGCCGCAAGACCCCCCCCCCCTCCTCCCCGCACTTACCTGCACCGGGCGGCAAATTTAGGGTATGCCCCAGGTGGCAGTAGGTCTAACCTAACTACGCCACTGTTTCCCAGTGCCATTTGAAGGCTATTGGGTGGAAATGTAAAGACATATTTCAACTATTTTTATCTGTACCACGTTTCTTAAAGTTCGTTTGGCATCATGAAGCCTTCATGTAGCAGAAAAAGGCCTGTAAAATAAGTCTTGCCCGGGGCCCCAAAAACCCTTAAGACAACACTGGCTGGTTGGCCCCATTCTTGCCACCACTAGGCTGCCACTCCTTTTCTGCTCTTCTTCCCTTTTCTATTCAGCCAGCCAGATGCCTTGGGTTGATTCGGCACCAGTCTCTCCAACTAAAGAATCTGAGCGATAGTCAGCATTGGTATTTGTTAGCTGAAGTTTCTAGAGAAAATGGATAAAACATACTGGTATATTATAGCGAAACCTACCTCTGCTAAAAAATGTTTTTAATTGTGTCTCATTCTAGCAAGTAGCTAAAGCGGGGATCCACGGCTTTTATAATGCAACTGGTAAGCAACATGTGCTCACTCTCGCATGCGTTTATGAGGCTATGCTCCCTGCAGTGCTTCATGTGTTTAAAGGGAAAAAAAGTGCAGAGACCCGACGTTTTTAGGTCTCGCGCCTAGCGTTGCAGTGCGCAGCACTGCTGGCACAGCGCGAGACCTCTTGTATGGGCTTCAGAAAGCTAACCACATGCTCGTGCGTGTGGTTTTGCTTTCGCAGGCTGGCATTGGCTGTAGCGTGCTTTTTTTTTAAAAAAACGGCACGCAATTGGGCAAAGCCTTTGCTCCCCCCATTCCCGTCCGTGTCTAGGACGCGCATCAGCGCGCGGCACAGACGACAGGCTCCCTCGCCCCCCCGCTCCTCTGTGGTGCGTGCGCACCACTGGTTTCGATTCCCGCGTTCGGCTCCTCTATGGTGCGCGCGCACCACAGGTTTCGATTCCGTGCTTGTTATCTTTGTTTCAATACTCAATGAGAACGCATGTGTTGCTGTGTCCCTTTTTGTGCTGCTTCTCCACTCAAATGCCTACCCCCACTCCTAGAGCTTTGTGTTGCTCCCTACGTCCTCCACCCTCAGCTCGTCCATTACTTCCCCTACCTGTTTTTTTTTTTTTCCTGCACCTTTACATTTTTTATATTTATATAGCACTCCAAGATTGGACTCCACCATCTTGGAACTGTATATAGTTAAAAAAAAAAATGCGAACGTACCATGTCGTATGCCTGCACATGTGGGTGTTGAATGCATGCCTTACATCATCATGCTAAACAGCCACTGCATTATGCCACATAAATGTGCATGCACCATGACCCATACATGCATTCAAGTTTTTCTGTTTTTTTCTCTTTTGGATTATGCTGTACAGTATAGCATGGGCAAAAGGCACTGTCCCACGGCCAATGGCGAAGGCTTTAACAGTACTTGGTTGTGTGGGTCCCACTTACTCGATCTCCGTCGGTTTTTCTTCATACTTTGCTGACAGTTGTAAACCCCACGACCCCCCTACTGTACACCCCCTTAGTAAGTCGACAAACAAGTTGTGTAAGGCCGCCCCGCGGGGTAGCCATACGCTGTGAAGTGGTGGGCCAGGACTTCGCGGCCCCCTAACAAACACTATTTGTTCTCTGCCAGCCCTTGACACAGCTGCAGCAGAGCAAACACGTGCCTGTCCAGGGGGAAGCAAAGAAAGCGCTGTATCCGCCCACCCGGATTTCTTTTGTACTTTTTGTGGGCACGCGTGGCTCTCTGCTAGCCTGTGCTCCGAGCAGCTGCTCTTCTGCTTGTGCTGGCCCCCTGCTCCAGTTTGAGTATGCCAAAGACGTGCCTGTTCAGGCCGGCTGGCGGGGAAGGGGCGGTAGCAGATGGGGGGAGGTATTGGTGAATAGCAGTGTTCTTGTGGAGCAGGTGTCAGCCCTGACGGCAGTGCCTGTGGTCTGTGCACCTTTAACTTCCCAGCAGTCACCATTTAAATCATCCTTGAGATCGACCAGCACATGAGGGGAGTACTTGGAGAAAGCCGAATGAACCGTTCGTGCATTCTCGAGACGGAGTGTAAATGTGTATTTTAATTGCGCGGCTCCTCAGGCTTTGCCAGTCAGCAGTTGAACTCTCTGGCAGGGCCTGTCCTAAACTTAAGTCTGTAAACCAAGTCAAGCCCTCGAAGCAAAAGCCGCCATCCCGGGCACCCCATGTGGAATGCCTTAAACCGTTCCTGGAAAGCAGAATCCAACGACCAGCACTTCCACAAACATGGAAACTGTACTCAGCACGGAACTTCAGTACCAATTTGAAACTATTGGATATCGCTCCACCTCATCCGATTAAACTTAACTTTCCCATCCCCTACCTTTTTAATCCTCAGCACTCTGCAGTAAGTACAACACGGTATAAAACTTACATGTGGTGCTCTCCATAAATGGCGCTGTTAGAGCAGCAGAGACCATTCATTAGTCTTGGGGGGTGGAGTTGGCATTCAGTGCGGCCTATTGTGAAGTCTGACCTCCAGTTTGATGAAGTAAGCATCCCATATTGTTATCCCCTCAATGGCCACAGTCCATCAACTTTTTACGTGTATAGCTGTCTGTTCCGCGGTCCTTTGAACTTTTATGCAGCATATTTAAGTGGAAGCGGACAGCCAGGTGTGATCCCTTGGCTTGTGTTGTGGGTCACTCAGAATTGGAGCCATTCCTGCTGTGGCAGACTGTCCCTTTGATAAAGGGCAGTACAAAGGAGAGAGCAAATCAAAGGAGTCTACAACCTCCAACACAAATTTTAAAGGCCTGACACTAAATCACGTAAGTATCTGGTTTTGGACTATAAATGTGGGAGCATGAGCCCCATATTTTGTTCAACAGCACCATCTCATTAGCAGAGGGAAGATCGCAAAAACATCTTACTGCTATAACTAGAACTGGGAAACAAGGTCTGACAGTATCCCACCTGGGTGAGGGGCCATCACCTAGGGGCCAAGAACACTTGCCCTGTGACTGGAGCAGCATCCTTCTGCTTGTCAAGACCCTGTGAGAAGGAGGAGAGTGCCTAGAGAGAGCAAGTGGGAATCCTGACAAATGGGTCCCGGTGAGCAGAGTGTGAGGTGCCTGGTTCAGTTGGTACTGGTATTGCAAGAGAGCAGTCCGCTCTCTTGTGGAAGTCAACAACCCTCGCTGGGGCTGCTGGGAAGTTGTGGGCCGTCACACGGTGTCGCAGATCTCATTGAGGCCATCGCCCATGTCCATGACACTCATGTTCCAGAAGCAAGCCACTGGGACTGCTGGAGCTGTTGCCTGTTGACACCGAGACTGTTGGGGACATCGCCCATGCAACTGAGATTGTGGGCCGTCGCCCCTGTCTGTGACACCTCCATATGTAAGGAGGGGGCAAATAAGACTGTTGGGGTCGCCGCCCGGAGGATCCGACCTGATCGGGACTATCGTCCGTATCTGTGACTCCCATATGTCAGGAGGAGGCCACTAAGACTGTTGGGGCCATCACTTTGTCTGAGGAGTCCTCAGCAATCAGGAAGAAGTCCACAAGCCCCCTGCAGGAGCGCCGCTGAATCACCATTTTACTGGCAGGAACCGTGAAGAAGAAGGAGCCCCTGCAGCCAGAAGCTGTCGTCATCTGCAATCGTCTCAAAAGCAGACCCCGATGACCATGGGATGGGGTGGCGTGAGCTGCTCGTTGTGGAGCACGGGGAAGAGAAGCATGTGTGCAAAAGGAGAGGGGTTATTTAATGAAAACACTTGTTTGCACTATTTTTGTTTCAAATGTAAGAGAAGCTAGCACAACTTTAATCCTAGGTCACATTTAAAAAAAGAGGCATGTTTGCCTTTAGGTTCATATGGTAGGCAAGGCAAATCATCATATTATGGATCCCTGTGCCTCTCTCCAGCACCCTTGCCTCTATCTTAGCTTCACATGATGTATTCTTATCAACTCCCGGTCTTATAATTTGCTTTAGGGTACTTTCAGTTCTGCTTTTAACTTTGTAAGTACAAAACTATAAGTCCCACAATAAAAATGGAGCATCAAGCACAATCTCTAAAGAGTTGATCCTGTGTGTCACTCTAACTCATAGTCTGTCTCCTAGGTTTGAGGGATGTGCCAGTGCAGTCCTTTAATGGCGGTAAGTGCAGTCATTATAATTAGGGCGACCAGCTCTTCCAGATTTACTGTTTTTCACTATCTATCTTGGCAAATTTCAGCGAATTTAGCACATCCCAGTTTTCAAAGAGGGTCAATTGAGGCAAGTTTTTATATGCTTTGGCGCAGAGTTAGTTAGCAGCCTTATCCGAATGCAATTAACTCACATGACACTATGCGTAAAAGTTGCATTTAATTCCACTTTGTACCTTATTGTCTGTCTTTCATATGTTGGTCAGCGCTGTCAATTAAGTCATTCTGTACCGATTGTTCAATGCAAACTTGTCGTCCTACTTTTATGTTGTGCAATATCCTAATGTCCCGGTTTAAAATTTTCAAAATCTGATCACCCTTACCTGGGGTCACCTCCTACAATCCACCAGGGATGCCAAGTATAGCTTGGATGAGAAGAGGAGGGAATGTAAGGACCGGGGAAAGGGGGGAGGGGGTCACTGCCCCGACAAGCACAAGTGCGTTAGTCTTGAGTGTACCTATGTTTATTATTTAGTGTACTGTGCTTAGCGTGCATCATAAATACTGCTTTTTACACTGAAGATCAGTATTGGACTGGACAAGCATCTTATTGGGGTCAATGTGGGTATTTTGAGCTATGAGCCCTCGCATACCTAGAATCGACTTCCCCCAAAGAGCATTTGACTGCTCGACCCGGGCTACCACTGAAAGCCAAGTGCAGAAAGAGTAATGCTTGCCCCCGTTACTCAGGGCTTATAGTAGGTCAGGCCCCATGACATGAGGAGTAAAAGGCCACAACCCCCACAGTTAGGCCTCGTAGCTCCTGCTTGCCCATGGCCTTTTGAAAGGTGTTCTGACACCTATGTACCAATAGGCCGGTTCACAAAATACCGATTCATAATGGGTCGCAATTTGAGCTACCTCATAAATATTAATGAGGTAGGTCTCACTTTGTGACCCACTCAGATTTGCTGCCATCACAGGGATGGGGTCCTGCTGGAGTCAGCAGACCACCATGTTTGTGATTTTTAATTTTTTTTTTACATAAAGCCTGCCTACTCTTAAAAAAATGTTTTTGCCAACATTTACAAAGGGGAATGGGCCTGTTGCGGATCCTTTTGCTGTTGCAAATGGTTTAGTTGGTAAAATGCTAATGTTTTGCAATCAGATTTTGGGTGCAAAACATTAATACATAACATAAGTAATAGGTATTTGGTAGGGATACCTTGAACATGCCCTTTCCAAATACTGAGTCTGTATGGTTTCCTAAACCCAATTAATGATTCGGAAAACCTTTTCTGAATCATTAAATGGGCTTAGTACATTTGAAAAAGGGTTTTTAACATTTGCAAACCTTCTGATTTACTAAATTAGAGGGTGAGCAAACACAAACCATTTTTACATGAGGCTCCAAGTCTCTACTATGGCTACAAGGTGTTTTATGCTATGGTGGCGTGAACAGTAACACTATCACAATCTTGTATGCGTCACAACATATTTTTCAGAAATGCTAAACTTTGAAACTTAAATGAAGGTGCAGACCCTAAACCAACTAGTGTACTTTGTGGAAAGGCTTCCAGTGGTGTTTAGGAAGCTTGAAGCATTGTACCACAGACCAGGCAATATCAACAGTATACTCAACCAGTCGGGCTGCACAGCACTGTATGTATATAGTGAAAACTGTCTGAAACCAGCTGTACTTTTTGTTCCCCTTTTTTCCTGAAGTTTTATACAGCGCCAACTTGACCCGAAGGTATCAGAGCACTTAACATGAGCACCAGTTACGTTACACAAGGACACATTCATTTTTTGTTAGGCACGGGGAGATTAAGTGATAATACTTAATAGTCAAAGTGCTTGGATCCCGCATGTGAGTGTCCCTTCTGGTTATGGTTCTGTAGCCTATGCGACGAGAAGAAATGGGTGTATAGTGCATAAGTATGCGTCCAACCAGGCGATCAAATGTGAGGGCACATTGATTCCCATAGCTGGATTTCAATGGTGGATTCGACAGGCTAGCATCTCAAATGACCGTGAATGAGCACTGTTTCTATCCATGTTGACCAGAAATGGCACAAGAGGCTGCGCTTCTGTTTCAGAGCATCAGCAAAGGATTGGCAAGAACCTAAGATGTGAGCAGTATTAGCATACCTGTCCTGATTGCTTCCTCTCAATAGCATAAACTAGACCTTGGTTCCAATAAAGCAGTCTCACACCAAACGGAAGCAAACGAGAAATTATGAACCTGTCAATTGAATTTTTTGCATTTATTCTTGGGGGAAGGCATCTAGATGGGACTTCATAAGGTTTTGGCTATCCAAATGGGGACATGGCTGCTGGAACTGGCACTTTCTGGCTGGCTGAGGTGGGGCCACAACCAGGCCGAACCTACCACTCCCATCAGGGGTGGGTGATTACACTCACTGTATAACCTGCGCTTACCCTTGGGTAGCTTGACATTGAGCAGTCCGGCTTATCACAGAGGCAATGTGTAAAGCATTGGCACAGCACTCACTCACAATAAATACTTTGAGTGTCACAAAAGAGACTTCACACGTGATGTATGTAAATAACATTTGTATTCAACACAATCAACACAACATGAACATCATGTATTTTGGGGCATAAATCATACTTGAAAATAATATTAGCAGTACTAGGCCAAACGTGTTGAAATGTCATCAATAATATGCACACTTGGGAAAGATCTTATTCTAACCCAACCAGCCCCCCTCCCCCCTCCATCACCCTTATGCGGTGCAACACGTGGTCAACCCTAGGCCCACCCTAGCAATTCTTATAATTCTACACAGCACAGTTATAGGGTTCACCCCAGGTCACAATAATATCAGAAATATGTACATACAAAGAGCTATAACACTTTTTAGCAGCACCACGGGCTGAGGCCACACGGGTAAAAAACAATGTCAAACGTAGTGTTCTCCTGGCAAGAAATCAATGTGTAAGGCAATAGCACCTGCCAGTATCGTGAAACACAGGTGGCCCGCAGACTGTCACTCCCACACACACACACACACACACTCCCTCACTCACTCCACACCGATACGCAGTGCAACGAATATCAGGCAGGTCTGTACGGAATGCGCTCGCACACATACGCACACAGCACCGTAATGTGGTGCAACCGATACCAAGCAGGTCAATTGATAGCACACTGCGGATGCCGTGGCCAAAGCCTCCCTCCACCTCACCCGACTATTCTACACCCCCAGACTGAAGATAACCAACCCTCCCCCCGTACACTAGGCCACACGCAGACGAAGTCTCACTTAGTCAGGGTCCCAGGGAAGTAGGTGGGGGTAGGTAGCAGGATTAATTAGGAGACCGTCGTCAAATGGGGGTTTGCCAACCACTCAGGAAATTCACCCACAGGATGCGGAGTAGAGGCGGGCTGAGGGCAGTAGTCTGTCACTCAAAAAGGGTTCCCACAGGGGCATTCCGGCACCAGCCCAGTTCTGAAAAGCACAGGCATGTAACGCAGTCTCTTGACCTGCTTCGGATCGCTCTCAGACGCGTTCCTTCAACCCAGTCAAAAACTCGCACTACCAAAGCCCAAGCCGGGCAATAGCACCTGGCAACACAATATCGTTTGGGGCCGGGTGAGGAGAGGGCAGTTGGTCCGCTGCACTGAAGGCCAAAAAGGCAACAATCGATGAATGGGGAATGATGCAGGGGAGCCTCTTGGAAGTAGTAGGCACCCTGACAGGTACACCTCAATCAGAGTCACACCCAGGCAATCCGGGCACAACATCTGGTGCACGTTGATATGGGGTCACACCAGACCATTACAGCCACACACATGAAGAGTTGCAAATTCTGTACCTCCCTGGAAATGAGGCACAACGTCCGGTGCGCATTCATATGGGTTGCACCAGACAATCCCGGTCACAGACAACGAAGAGTCGCAAAGTCTCTATCTCCCCAGAAAGGAGGCACAATGCCTGGTGCCCATTGATACTCGTCACACCAGGCAGTTGTAGTCACACACACAGGCGCAAGTTTAGCAATGCCACATGAGGTAGAATAAGGCACTACTACGGTTACGCCCCACCTCTGAGGGTTGCAACCTGCGAATTTTTTGACACTGCACGTAAGGAGCACGCAGTCGCGCGTCATACGAGAGAGAGGCAGCACGATCAATGAAGCGGGCCACGCTGGATCCCACAACCAGTGAATCCATTCACCTCCAACAAGACACATATAAGTGTTGAGGTCCCTACGATGCAGGGACCACATGCCTTAGATGCGTGCATGACTTCTGGGGCTCCGCAAAAGGTAATCCGGTCTCCAGGCGAATTAGTTCAACGCTCACACAACGCTACTAGTTGGGATCCAGCAGACGATGTGGGCACTTAAAAGGGCACCACTCTCCAGGTGTCACAAGTAGATGGTGTGAGTACCTTGTAGGAGATCTTTGATGTCCCTTGAGACCTCAGAAAGAACAGGGGGCAAGCCAACAAGCCTTTGGAGAGCACCCTTCAGGGTGCCACACACCAGCAGGTAGTCAGCTGAGGCCAGCCACTATTCATGAAGGGCGCACGGTCCCTTTCAATGGCAGTAATCCGCGTTGTGCAGAACAGATTCCGCTGGCAATGTGCACCACGTAGTTCCAGGTTCTCCGGTCTCACGTACCCTACAAGTGTATCTCAGCCCTGCTGAAGTGTGGCACCAGTAGTTATATGTAGTGTGCCTTTGAAGTGGGGGTGTTTGATAGTGGGGGTGTTTCATAGGGTCTCCCCTAAATTTCAGTCCTGTCTGCCATGACGCCACTGAATGCAGATCGTAAACTTTAGAGAGGCCATGATCTGGGTCAAGTGTCAAAACCTGTTCCTTCAATCTATCCATCCAGGCCCTCAAATGGCAGAGATCTGTTGTTCCAGATGCATACCGAATGTTTTACAGCTGTCACTGGGGAATGCCCAGATGTGCTCCACCAGCCTCCAGTGTGGACTGGAGTCAAGCTAAAAGGCATACAAAGAGTTTCAGAGCAGAGAAATGCCCACTTTCTAGGAGTGCAAAAATTACAATTGATGGACAGAATGCAGAACAATGTCATACATTCACCCCAGTACAGAGATCTGGGCCTAAATCCATGTTTTTTTTGCTCCCCATGCCATTCCAGTTTGAACCCAGCCATATGCAAATCAGTCTTGACCCTGCGCCCAATGGGAACAGTCCAGCCCGAACTGCCAGGCCAGGTCCTCCCTGGACTGGAAACAAGCATCCTAGGACCGGTTTCGGGGTTTCACGCCTCATCAGCCAGGATAGCTTGACTCCAGTGGCATGGAGAGCACGGGACCCACGTCTAGGCATACCCATCCCACTTTGGGTGACAAATGCAAAAAGAACAATTGATGGACAGAATGCAGAACAATGTCATACATTCACCCCAGTACAGAGATCTGGGCCTAAATCCATCGTTTTTTTGCTCCCCCATGACTGGGGGTGAGTGTCTGAAAAGTTTCAGCGCTCCGTCCATCATCTCTTTGTGTTTGCTTTGTTTTCCCTAAGTTGGCAAGGTATGCCCAGACGTGGGTCCCTTGCTCACTTTGCCACTGGATTCAAGCTAGCCTGGCTGATGAGGGGTGTTACCCCGAAACCGGTCCCTTTCTGGTCCAGGGAAGACATGGCTTGGCAGTTAGGGCTCCACTGTTCCCATGAGGCACAGGGTCGAGACTGATTTGCATATAGCCAGGTCTGAACTGGGGTGGTGAAGTGAGCTAAACAGCGATGATGGATTCAACCCAGATCTGTGACTGGGGGTGAGTGTCTGAAAAGTTTCAGCGCTCCGTCCATCATCTCCTTGTGTTTGTTCCAGTTTCTAGGAGTGGCATTTCTAAGCTAGTAATGACAAAATCACCTTTACCACAGGAAAAGGGTTGCCATTGTGAATCCAATGATAGGAAACATGATGAGGTTACTCCACTGCAACCCACTATTGCAGCTTGAAGTAATTTCCCCATGTTAGCCTTTGGGAAGAGCAAACCTCAGTGGTAGTGGAAACACACATGGATATTCCTCGCTACCTGGGCTGGGAACACACGTGTACCTGCCCAGCCTTTCACATACCACTCCTTTCATCCCTTTAGATGTACCCTCGGGGTGCTCTAGTGGTAGTGAAAGGTCCTCTCAGGATGGCTAGTGATTTAGCAAGGCCAGCCTGAGGAGAAGCGCTATTGCGCACACACAGACCTGCAACACTTGTTGAGAAACATTATAGGTGCATGTGCGCATACCAGCCTGCAATGGCAGGCTGGACACATGTAAGCACAACTTCCTAACATGTGTAAGAAGGGTGCACGCAATTTCATGCTGCATTTACAGTGGGAAAATGCCCTAAGGCCACTACAAGAGAATCCGCAAAACCTAGGAGGAAAAAGCAAAAAGAAAATGGGAAACGCTACCTGAAGACTATCAGGTCTAACATGTGTCCCCCCCAGGCAAAGTAGGGGGGGGGGTGTTCTACCCAGCTTCCAGGTAGTCCTTTTCACTAAGGCAGAAGAACCTACATAGATCATCTGCGATGGAGTGGTCGAGCCCTAGTCGGTGCTCCACCCTAAAGTCCATAGCCTGTAAGGAGATAGAGCACTTCAACAGCTTTGGATTCTCGCCCCTCATCTGCATTAGCCACCTGAGGGGTCTGTGGTCCATTTGAACCAAGAAATGAGTGCCAAACAAATAAGGCCTCAATTTCTTCTGGGCCAAGACCACTGCAAAAGTTTCACTTTCTATTGCACTCCACCTTTGTTCCCGGGTAAGTAACGTCCGGGCGATGAAGGCTACCGGCTAGTCTAGGCCCTACTCGTTCAGCTGAGACAGTACTGCCCCGATACCGTGTTCAGAGGCATCCGTCTGATCAATTAATTCCAGAGAAGTCAGGGGCCCGGAGCACAGAAGCTGTGCATGTGGCCTGTTTGAGGGAGTCAAACGCAGTTTAGCAGGCCTCGGTCCATACAGCTCTGTCAAGGGGGTCACAATGGTACCATACCCATTGATGAACCTCCGGTAGTACCCAATAAGGCCCAAGAAGGCTCTGACACCCGCTTGGGTTTTGGGGGGCTCCCAGGCCAGGATGGCTTCCACCTTGGCCTGAAGGGGTTGCACTGTACCCTGGCCCACCCAGTGCCCCAAGTATACCACAGATCCTTGCCCTATGTGGCACTTACTGGCCTTGATAGTCAGGCCTGCTTGCTGAAGGGCCTGAAGTACTTCCTGGAGGTGAAAGAGATGATACTCTCAACTGTTACTTAAGACAGCAATGCCATCTAGATACACAGCTGAGAAGGTCTCCATACCAGCAAGGACCTGGTTTACCAGCCTCTGGAAGGTGGCGGGGGCATTCTTGAGCCCGAAGGGCATGACCCAGAATTGGTAATGTCCTTCCGGAGTGGAGAAGTCAGTTTTCTCCTTGGTTCCCATGGTGAGGGCGGTCTGCCAGTACCCGGAGGTGAGATCGAAGGTACTTAAAAATTGGGCCGCGCCCAACCTGTCGATCAACTCATCTACCTGTGGAAATGGATGGGCATCAGTCCGAATCACTGAGTTCAGCCCCCTATAGTCCCCTCAGAACCTTAGTTCAGGTTTGGTGACTGCCGGAGCGGCTTTTGGCACCAGAACAACCAGCTCTTTGACCACCAAATCCAGCATCTTAGACACCTCCGCCTTGATGCCAAACTTCACCTATCCGACAACCGGTAACATTTGCTCTTGATAGGGAGGTTCCCGCCTGTGTCCACATCATGGGTGCACAGGTGGGTAGTCCCCAGGATAAGAGACAACAGAGAGGGGAACAGCCCCAACACCCAGTGACAGCCCCTCTGCTGGTCAGAAGTAATGGTGGGGGACAGGATTACTCCTTTCACTGACCTATCCATCTCCTTAGAGTCCAGGAGGTCGGGGAGAGGCTCGCTCTCCTCTTCCTGCTCCCCATCTGTCACCATTAGCATGGTGACCTCAGACCTCTCAAAGTGTGGCTTGAGGCGATTAATGTGCAGTACCCGGAGGTCTTGAGATCCACCAGGTAGGTGGTCTCCCCCTTCCTCTCAGTCACCCCATAAGGCCCGGTCCATAGGTCCTGGAGAGCACCTGGTTCTGCAGCCTCCATCAACCACACTTTTTGTCTAGGGGACAATGCCACAGGAGTGGCATTCCTGTCGTACCACTCCTTCATGACCCCCTGGCTAGCTTGTAAGTTGTCGGAGGCTTGTTTCCACAACCTGGCCATTGGGCTCCAGAAGGCCAGCATGTAGCTTACTACATCCCTGGGAGTTCTAGTGGGAGACTGCTCCCAGCCCTCCTTGACCAAACTGAGAGGTCCCCTGACCGGTTGGCCGAATAGAAGTTCGAAGAGGCTAAAACCCACTCCCTTCAGAGGGATCTCCCGGTAGGCAAACAACAGGCATGGTAACAGGATGTCCCACTTTTTCCTCAGGGCCTCTGGTAGGCCTCTGATCATGCCTTTCAGGGTCTTGTTGAATCTCTCCACAAGCCCATTAGTTTGGGGGTGGTAAGGGGTGGTGATCTTATATGTCACTCCACACTCCTTCCATGTAGCCTGCATGTATGCAGACATTAAGTTTGTGCCCCTGTCAGAAACCACCTTCTGGGGGAATCCCCCTCGGGTAAAAATCCCCATCAGGGCCTTCGCCACCACCGATGCGGTCCTCAGAGGGATCGCCTCTGGGTACCGAGTGGCATGACCCACCAGAACCAGGATGAACCTGTGCCCTGCAGTCGTCTGGGGATCCATATGCCCTACTATATCGATGTCCACCCTCTCACAGGGGGTGTCAACAACAGGGAAGGTATTAAAGGGAGCTTTGAGTTTCTGACCCGCCTTGCCAATGGTCTGGCAGGTCACAGAGGTCCTGCAGAATGCATCTGAGGACACCCTGAGTCTGGGCCAATAAAAGTGAGGAGCAACCCGGGCAAAGGTCTTGTCCTGGCCCAAATGTCCTTCCAGGGGAATGTCATGGTCCAACTCCAATAGGAAGGCCTGATTACACTGGGGGACCATCAGGGCCCTGCGGGCCCCCTGGCCAGGAGCCTTGGACTCACTGTACAGAAGATTGTCCTCCCAATAAAAGTGATGAGTCCTGTATTAATCACTGGCTGCTTGGGCCTCAGCTTGCCGCCTCAGGCCCTCGAGGGTGTGGCACTTGCTCTGTGCCCTACAGAACTCCTCCCTGGCTGGGCCTCCTTCCACTTGCCAACCGGCAAGCTCAGGCAGGGCATCCAGGAGGAGTAATGTCCTCTTCAGTGGACTTAGGGGTAGCCTCGGCCTGTTCCCCATCCATCTCACCAGAGGTAATTTCCGAGACGGATTTCCCCGTCCTCGTCCTCTCCCCTTCTTAGCAGGGGGCTGGGCCATTGCTCCAGACTCCAGCCCCTTCTGACTCCCTTCTCGGGTAGCCATGGACTGTGTGGTAGCACAGATCCATTCGGGTAAACCCAACATCTCCACATGAGCCCGGAGCTCCACTTCCTTCCAGATAGTGTGTTCCAGGTCATTACCCAGCAGACAAGCCACTGGCATGGCATGTCTCAAGGTGACCTTCCACAGGCCTGACCCCCCCCCCCCCCCCCCCACAATCCAAATGGCACCTGGGCCACCGGAAAATGACCCTCTTTGTTGTCAGCCATCACTACCTGAGCCCATTGATGGTGACCCTTTGCCTATACTTTCATGTATTATCAGCCATTTGGATCCTGAGAACCATCTCACTGTCACCCAGGGACACAAGGTTGACACCACTAAACTCCTCCCCCATTACCTGAGACCACCTCCTCCATTACTACGCTTGCCACCCCTGGAGCCTTTCCTCCAGCAGGCAGGGGGACTCGCTTTGCACACTTAGGATCCCCTTTATAGTGTCCATACCTGTAACACTTGTAGCACTTAGGGGTCTTTGGCAGCGGATTCTTGTTCAGGTACATTTTCTTCGGGGGATCGGATTGGGAATTTGGGCCAGACCCTTTTCCAGGAGAATGTTTTGAGGGCTGACAAAAGACTCCCCCTTTTTGTTACTCCCCCCTCTTCCTTTTGGTGGGGACCCTGGCCCCCCTTATGGGAGTCCACCCCAGTTACCTTTTTGGGGACTCTCGTGCTGGCCCAGAGGTCCGATTCCTCAGCAAGCTTACGGCAATCCACCAGCTTGCTGTTTAACAGGTATTGGTGCAGGTCGGTGAAATAGGTCTCGAGGAGGTGCTCCCTCAAGACCAAGTTGTAGAATACCTCATAATCATTGACCTTACTGCCCAACAACCAACCCTTCAGCGCCTTGCCCACGTAGTCCAAGAAGTCTACCCAGTTTTGTGTGGTCAGCTTGCAGCTGGCCCTGAACCTCTGGTGGTATTTCTCTGGAGTCAGTCCAAACGTATTGACCAACCCGGTCTTCATGGCAGGGTAATTAGTCTGGTTCCCAATATACAATGTAAAGAGGGTGTCCCTCCCCAGGAGGGGCATGTTCCACCATAAACTAGTTCCCCAGCTCTCCTCTGGGACCTGGTGTACCTTAAGAGGCACCTCATAGGCTGCCAACCATTTGTTGATGTCATCCTCCACCTGGTAATCCTATAACATATCCTTTGGGATTTGACCTCTACTCTCACTGCTAGACACTGCAGGGGCGCTGCCACCATTAATGTTGTTGGACACTATTTGTACAGCTCTAAAGTTCATGGGCCATCTTTTTCTCTTCCATGCTAGTCTCTTTTCAGCCAGAGCTTGCTCTTTGTCCAATTTGGACAGGACTTGCTCCTTTTCCAATTTAGCAAGGGCTAGGGCCTGCTCCTTGGCAGTCCTGGTAAGCTCTAACATTAACTTCCTTTCTTCCCTCTTGTCCTCCAGCTTCTCGGAGGACAGGCTCCTTGAGGATATACTGCTGCTGGTTCTAGAGTAGCCCCCCAGGTCTGGGAGAAGAGGGTCCTCACCCTCTAAAGGTTGTCTGTGAGGGCCCCTCTGGACCTGCGCTGACTCTTCCAGTGGCGGCTCACACACACAAATGGCAGTGGGGAGGGGAAAAGGGGCGCACAGCGGGGGAGAATTAAAAAAATAAAATAAAACTATAAAATTTACCTTAAGTTGATGGCCATGTCCCGCCAGGTGCTTCCTCTTCGTGTCCCAGCAGGCACTGGGGCTGCATCAGGCTCCCTGTCCAATCCCCATGCTGCAAAGCAGCGTGGGGATTGGTCTTAGCAGGCTAGAAAGATGCCCTGCTCAGACCAGGGAGTCTGTGGGGTCTCTTCAGCCCGGCTGCTCAATGCAGCTGTGCTGGAGAAACCTAAGTGCGCATGTGTGTTTTGGTCAGCCTGAGACAGCTGGCCAAACACACATGAGCACTTCCGAGATTGCACATAGCACTCCTCCTAGTACCCCCTCTCATGCCCCAGCCTGCCCCTCTCTGTACACACTGGCTGAGCCAGCTGCTTAAAAATAAAACGATAACCAAATATTGTTTTATTTTTTAGCTGCTGGCTCCACCAGTGGGGCGACGCTCCTCTGCCATAGCGGAGGAGCTGCCCCTGGACTCTTCCCTACACTCAGATTCTCCTCCACTATTCACCTGCCCCTAACAGGTGGGCCTCTGCCCCAGTCCCTCAAGGCTTCTTGCAACACCGCCTTCATGACTCTTCCTTTGCAAGCCACCCCCTTTGCCTGGCAAACCTCCTTGAGCTGGGCCACCATATAGGTTTCCAGCTCAGCCAGCTAAACACTACCTCGGGTAGACCCTCAGACATGTTAGCAAACTAGTAGAAATAGAGATCTATGAGAAACACAAAATAATCACCACTCCCCAGCTACCCCTCTGTCCCTTTTAGAGACACCTTAGGAAACAAAGGAACACTTTGCCTACGTGAAGTCGTGATGCGCAATTAGATACCGTGCGATGCTGTGCAAATGCAAGTCCTATCCCACCGCTGCCACCTAATGTTGGAACTGCCACTTTCTGGTCGGCTGAGGTGGGCCCCAGCCAGGCAGAACCTACCACTCTTGTCAGGGGTAGGTGATTACACTCACTGTATAACCTGCGCTAACCCTTGGGTGTTATATTCCCGAGTTAGGCCCATGTAGCGAAGCAGCTTATTTCTTACATTGTCCCCACAAATAACATTTCCAGCTCGGAATGGAGACAGCACTGCTAGTGCTGCGTTGCAATGAGCGCATGATACACTGCTTCAACACACCTCGGCTTCAAGAACTAAATGAGCACTGGTTCGTGTCGTTCAGGCCGGTCTGGTAGACTGCGGTCTGTCTTCCGCTGCCTGCTTTGCAGCCACAAATGTGTCCTGGATATATGTCTCAGATCAGAATTGGTTGCGCCACTGGACACTGAAGTACTGATGGACCCCTTAAAGGACCATGCATATTACTGTCCCCAGCGTATTCCATTGATGATGAACGCATTCTTAGAGCCACCCTGGGATGCTTCAGCTCCTAGTGATGCAAACGGCTCTGCGGAAAACTTGTGGGATACGATGCCTCCCTCAGTGGCTGTTGTGGGAAGTTGATGGAATCACCTTTGCTCCATAAACATGAAACGAGGTGCGCCTCTGGGAACGTCTGCGGATGTGGACAACAGCAATGTTGCGTCTACCACTCAGAACACAAACAATTGGCCTTTTCCGTGTGGGAACAATTTGGCCTCTTTTTAAAACTAAATGTACCAAAACAGCTTTTTCTTTTTCTAGGCACCATGGCTTTCTAAGTGCTTGTGATCTCAAAGGATGTAATGACTTTTAAGACATTTTAATCAATATTTTATTGGGAAGCCCGCTTTTAGATACTTTTAAGAGTAGTTTTTAACGTTTTTAAAATTATCTGCTGGCTTTTTAGATAGCTTGTTAGATATCGACCCTAAATACGAGGAGTGGGTGTTCTATTCCCGAGTTAGGCCCATGCAGCGAAGCAGCTTATTTCTTACATTGTCCTCACAAATAACATTTCCAGCTTGGACCTTTTGCACACATTTGCATGCTCGACAATGTTGGATTTGTTTCTCTGAAACTAAACTTATTTTTACAATTAGCTTCGCACAACATTATCACAATGCCCTGAACATCATGTATAAGGTCTCGTTTCGCACTATGTACAAATGTCATCACTATCTTCATCCACAGGGCGACAGGGCTATTTACATATCCATACCATCGCTAATCTTTACGCACATCGCAAGGCTGCTTTCTATTATAAAAAATGAGCATCCCGATAGATTAGCAGAGGAGACACTTCCGCTGACACAGAGGTCCTTGCATGCTGAGAAATCACCATGCAGCGGTCTGACATCTTGTGAGGGGTGTCCAGTTTGTGACCAAGACAGGGTCCTTCACTCTATTCGAGGTAATGGGGTTGGATCGTCTCTTGGGGAGATTCATGGCTTTACTGTAGAGTTCGCATCATAGGAGTACGCTTGATTACTGCCTTGTTTTATATGCCTGCATATATACATTGTTTTAGCACCATGGTAGAACTATATCTACTATTTATGTTTTTGTTGCTTGTAATCACGTTTATCTGCGTATGTCTACTAATCATTGCCGCACACGTATTTTATGCAAGAATAACGTTGGTTCAATAAACATTATTGAAAACGTCCCACTGTGTATTCTCTGTATATTTCTCTGAGAATAAGTGAGCACGAGTGACTGAGCGAAAAGTTCTGTACTGTTTCCATGATCCCTGAGGGGTCAAGGTTGTCATGTTCAGTGGTTGCCAGAAACCATTTGCTCCATGGTAGGTTAGGGGGGCTTGCGGTAGCACTGTGAGCTAGCTGGTCTATAGGCAAACATATCCTAAGGGGGTGACTAGGAATCGGTCTTAGCACCAAGCCCCTAGTTTATGTTGTCCAAACAATGCGCAAATCCTATGGATTAGTAGGAACTTCACGACATGAGTAGCTCGGCATTGAGCAGTCCAGCTTATCACAGAGGCAATGTGTAAAGCATTGGCACATCACTCACTCACAATACACTGAGCGTCACTAGAGTCTTCCCACATGATGTATGTAAATAACGTTTGTATTCAACACACTCAATCAACACAACATGAACGTCATGTATTTCGGGGCATAAATCACACTTGGAAATATTACTAGCAGTACTAGGCTTAACCATGTTGAAATGTCATCAATAATATGCACACTTGGGAAAGATCCTATTCCCCCCGCCTCAGCATCCTTATAGGTGCAACATGTTGTCAACCCCAGGCCCACCCTAGCAATTTTATAATTCAATACCACACAGTTATAGGGTGCACCCCAGGACACAATGAAATCAGAAATATGTACAAAGAATGTAGCAGCACTGCGGGCCGAGGCTGCACGGGGTAAAACCAATATCAGATGTAGTGTTCTCCTGTCAAGAAATCAACGTACACCGCCTGCCAGTGTCATGTATTAACCCGCAGACTTTCACTCCCAGAGAGACACACACTCACTCTCTCCACAACGATGCGTGGTGCAATGGATATCAGGCAGGTCCGTATGGAACGTGCTCGCACACATACATACACAGCACCATAATGCGGTGCAACTGCCCAGCAGGTCAATTGATAGCACACTGCAGACCCCATGGCCTAAGCCTCCCTCCACCATCCAGCTCACCCCGACTATCCTTCACCCACATATTGAAGATAACCAGGCCTCCCCCCGGATACTAGGTCATACGTGGACAAAGTCACACTTAGTCAGGGTCCCAGGGAAGTAGGTTGGGGTAGGTAGCAGGAGTAATTAGGAGGCAGCCATCAAATGGGAGTTTGGCAGCCACTCAGGAAGTTCATCCACATGATGTGTCGCACAAGAGAGATGCGGCATGATCGATGAAGCAGGCCACACTGGATCACCACCAACAAGATGCTTATGCGTGTCGAGGTCCCCACGATGCAGGGGGCACACGCCTTAGATGTAGGAAAGATTTCTGGGGCTCCGCACATGGCAATCTGGTCTCCAAGCACAATTCTTAGTTCCCCGCTCACACCGCGCTACCAGTTGGGATCCAGCAGATGATGTTGGCACTTAAGAGGGAACCTCTCTACAGGTGTCACAAGTAGACAGTGTGGGTCCCTCGTAGGAGATCTTTGATGTCCCTGAGACCTGTGAAAGAAGAGGGGGCAAGCCAACAAGCCCTTGGAGATCACACTTCAGGGTGCCACATAGCAGCAGGTAGTCAGCCAAGGCCAGCCACTATTCAGGAAGGGTGCACAATCCCTTTCAATGGCAGTAACCCTCCTTGTGCACAACACATTCCTCTGGCAGTGTGTACCACGCAGTTCCAGGTTCTCTGGTCCCACGTCCCCACAAGAGTATCTCTGCCCTGCTGAAGTATGGCATCAGTAGTTCTACTGTAGTGTGCATTTGAAGTGGGGGTGGTTCCGAGGGTCTCCCTTTGAACCACAGATGTCTCCCCTAAATTTCAGTCCTGTCCGCCATGAGGCCGTGGAAGGCAAATCTTCAAAACCTCTTTCTCCAATCTATCCAGCCAGGCCCTCAAATGGCAGAGGTCTGTTGTTCTAGTTGCATGCACAATGTTTTATAGCGGTCGGTGGGGATTGCCCACATGTACGCTCCCAGTGTGGATTGGAGTCAAGCTAAAAGGCACACAGAGTTTTAGAGCAGAGAGATGCCCACTTTCTAGGAGTAGTACAAATAAGAACCTGGCTACCACTTTGAATGCTGCTATTTAATTAAACAGACTAAGGGCCAATCTGAATTCCTTGGTCCTGGTTTTTTATTTAACCATTACTTCATAGTTTTGTTATATCATTTTAACCATTTGTATAATCTGAGATAGACGGTACACAATTTAGTACAAACAAGTATAAACAATAAAGTGCAGTTACGTGATGAACAACAATCACAAATAGTGCATACAATTAATTTGAATAGTAATACAAAACAGACAAACATTACACCAGCTGATTGTTTTCTGAAATATTGTACAACTAGCACTCTCCTAACTCGTGGTTTATAATAATTTTGGAGAGGTGCTATCCAATGGGAATGAACTTAAGAGCTGATGGGGTAAATCAATGTTAACTGTCCCTCAGCAGTGTCTGAGTTCAGCGTCTATTAATCCCTCAATGGTAAAAAAGAAGAAAGTGCTGACTCGTTTCAAATCCCAGCAGTATTCGTGGGATTATTCTCAGGGCTTTGAGACGGTGTAATCTAAAATATAACAAACATGGGGAAAATAATGAGTAATCTCGACCCTTTCTCCATCTCGCCTAGCAAATTGTGAATAATATTGTATGGTACCTGATTCGATTGGTAGCTACTCTTTCTGACAGGGTTTAATTCTTTACTCTCCCATTTTGAATGTCACGAGTCTTTTCAAACATAGGAAGGAGGCTGAAGGAATTTAAGAATATCACCGTTAGTGAGATGTTTGTTTGCAAATGCAGACCTCTTGAATGGTGAATTTGTACTAGAAAGCATCTCTTACTTAAGGCGCCACACTGTATCGGTTGTTCCTTTGATGCGCGCAGAACCTTCATATCACGGTGGTGATTTTCTTTCTAAAAAGAATGCATGCACCGTGTCAAAGCCCTGAGGACAATCCCACGAATACTGCTGGGATTTGAAACGCGCCTGCACTTTCTTCTTTTTTACCATTGAGGGATTAATAGACGCTGAACTCAGACACTGCTGAGGGACAGTTAGCATTGATTTACCCCATCAGCTCTTAAGTTCATTCCCAATGGATAGCATCTCTCCAAAATTATTATAAACCACGAGTTAGGAGAGTGCTAGTTGTACAATATTTCAGAAAACAATCGACTGGTGTAATGTTTGTCTGTTTTGTATTACTATTCAAATTAATTGTATGCACTATTTGTGATTGTTGTTCATCACGTAACTGCACTTTATTGTTTGTACTAAATTGTGTACCGTCTATCTCAGACTATACAAATGGTTAAAATGATATAACAAAACTATGAAGTAATGATTAAATAAAAACCAGGACCAAGGAATTCAGATTGGCCCTTAGTCTGTTTATTTAAATAGCAGCATTCAAAGTGGTAGCCAGGTTCTTATTTGTACTACTTTAACCAAGCCCAATCTGGCTATCATTATAGGGCTTACCCCCTTCATATCCCACTTTTTAGGAGTGGCATTTCTAAGCACGGAATGACAAAACCACCTATACCACAGGAAAGGGTTTGTCATTGTGAACCCAATGACAGGAAAATGATGAGGCTGCTTAGCTGCAATCCACGATTGCAGCCTGAAGTAATTTCAACCATTTCCCCCATGTTAGCCTATGGGAAGAGCAAACCTCATTGGTAATGGAAACACACAGGGGTATTCCTCACTACCTGGGCAGGGAATACACATGTGTACCTGCAAGGCCTTTCACCTACCACTCGCTTCACCCTTAAAACGTACCCTCGGGGAGCTCTAGAGGGAGTGAAAGGTCCTCTCAGGGTGAGCAGTGATTTAGAAAGGCTAGCCTGAGTAGAAGCGCAATTGCGCACACACAGACCTGTAATGGCAGGCTGGACACATGTTTAAAAGCATCAGGTAAGCGCCAAAGTGTGTAGGAAGGGCGTGCGCACTTTCATGCTGCATTTACAATGGGAAAGTGCCCAAAGCCCTAAGGCCACTACAAGAGAATCAGCAAAACCCAGGAGGAAAAAGCTAAAAGTTTAGGAAAACACTACTTGAACAGTATCAGGTCAGTGGCTAACAAATGTTACAGACAAAATGACTTTTTCAGCCTGGTAAACTACTTTGGAGTACTTGTATCTGGTGTGACCACCATGGATTAGGGCTGGATATAGAATCATTGAGCACCCAGGAGCCCTGTTGATAGAGGAGGATACGGGTGACAAAATGAATAGTGTCTTATGCCAGTAAGGCTCTAACAGAGACGGTTATGGTGGAATTACTCCGAGATTGAGGGGTTAGGTGATAAACTGCTGCTACAACCATCATTCTCTGTACCTACATAGAAAGTTGTCCCCATTGACCAAGGATCATACATCACTCCTACTTCCCTTTTTGAATGGTAAGTGCAAGGTGTAGTGAATGGAAGCCAGCAATAGATTATTAGTGCTTTGAGCAATTCCTATAGCATGGGGACGCGTGCAAAGATGACAATACACTTTATGATGAAGAAAGGATTGTGTACATTATTGGACAACTTTCACTCCCCTTTGAGCCGTGTTCCAGGATACCCTCAAGGCATTGGTCAATGTCCAAAAAGACATAGCAGATACGGAGGAGCATGCCCATCTGTCTGCATGGAGGCACAGATTTTGTGCCGGGAAATAGTACACCTCTACAGGATAAAGGGCATTGAATCTTCATAGATATTCACCCTTAACACTTCACCTCAGCAGCCCTAGAACCACCAATGAAACAAGACCTAAAATGAATAAAAGGAACCCTCCCTTTTGACTGACCGCAGAGGCGACAACACCACCGTAAGAAGGAGGACTTATGCCTATGGTAATAAATCCCATTGGTCTTGCCTTCCCAGCCTCTGTGCAACCCAAACAGCAGGGCCAGGGATCTAGAAGGAACATACGCCAGGGGTTTATCTTACCAGTCCCATCACCATTCATGAATAAAAGGAATAGGATCTTTAAGGAACAGACACTTGGGCATAACCTCTCCAGCAGAGGAATGTCAGAAGTTCTTGTGGGGCCCAGTCCATCAAATTGAAACAGGCCCTTCCTTCGGAGGAGAACCTGTTTCATAGTTTCAAAGTATGTAGTGTAGGGAAAGAGAAACATGGCAGATCAGCATCTGGCACCATTTTATGAGATTCGCCGTTTTAGCGATTATGTTGCAGCATCAGTATGGGGTTCTCGAAAAGAGCAAGACTTGGGAAATAATAACCCCCTCCCATTGCATTCTGATGGGCCTGCACCAGAAATCTGCACGACCACAAGACACAAGTTCTTGGATCTATTGGCAGACACTTGTAAGATTCACTACACCTCCACAGGAAATAGAGTTTACAGCAGGGTTTACCAAACTGTGGGTCGTGACCAACTGGAGGGTCACCAGCCAATTTTTGGTGGGTAGTGAAAGTCCAAGCAGTAATGAACGGTGCCTTTAAATTCTGTGTTTATATTATCACATTTGCCAGGGCTTTAAAGACAGGATTGAAATGTGAGGCTGCTTTATTTTTTTAACATGGGGATTTGTTTACTTTTATTTGTAACGTGAATTATATGTGACAATCGTAATAGAGTACAGGAAGTGTTAAGGAAAGGCTGTAGAATGTTGTACCTTTGTAACACACAACAAAATGTAAATACCTGTAAATGAATTATATGCATTCAGCAGTTTGGAAAGCAAATATGAAGCACATTTGTTTGTAATTCTGAAGAATGCTGGAGATTTTAATAGGACCAAAACATTCAAGACACTTTACTCGGTAATGCACAAATGATAAATAGTCACAGAAACCCGATTTCCACACAATGTCATTTGTGTGCTATATAGTTTTATCAGAAAAACTGTTTATTTGTGCAAATTTTGTGGCCATTTCAATGGAAAATGTACTGTCTGTAAATGACAATGCACTACCACACAATGCTTTAGGTGCATTAAAAAAATCGCCTACCTCCTGTCCATTAAAGTTAGGTGGGTCGCGAAGGTTTGTTGTTTCAAAAAGTGGGTCGTGGTTCTGAAAGTTTGAGATCTACTGGTCTAGAAGATACACTCCTCAGCCACCATTCACCAGTCCATGCACTTCTACAGCAATCAGGGTCTGGGATCTATACAGAATATACACTTAAAATTCATATCACCAACACTTACATCACCTAGGAAAACAAGGTGTGGGACCTAAAAGCAACAAACACTTGGGATTAGACTCAGCAGTTCCAGCTCCATCACAAGGATCAGCTCCTGTGATCTCAGTAAAGAGTGCATCCCACCAACTAACTTGGCTTCACCAGTCACTGCACCACCAAAAGCAACAGGACTTAGGGTTTGAATGTAGGATGCACCCCTGAGACTACCTTCAGCAGCTACTGTACCGCCAAAATCAACAGGACCTGGGATTTGAATGCAGTGCACACCCTCAGAATGATGTCACCAGCTGCTGCACCACCAAAAGCAACATAACCAGTGATCTGAATATAAGATACACCTATCAGACTCGCCCCACCAGCCGCTGCACCACTGCAAGCAACGGTACCCAGATCTGAATATAGGATACACCTCTCAAACGCACCCCAACAGCCGCTGCACATCACAAAAACCAGAGCCTGAATCTATGGGTATACATCCAGTGGGTCTCATCAGTGACTGCTCAACCAGAGGGAGCACGACCTGAGATCCAGAAGGGAGTCCCATCACCTTCCCCTCCACCACTACAAGAAATTGAATAAGATTTGATTACACTTCACCAGCCATTGCAGCACCGATGAAAACAAGGCGTGGGACTCACTTCTACGTCTGCAGGTGTAGTGTTCACTGCATTGAGATCAGAGTATGCTAAGACAAAGTGCCTACAAAAAAATATACAGCAAATACATAAATCTTCAGTCTTTATTTAAATAGGATGCCTTTAGGCTCAAGAATACATTTTACAAACATTTGTCTTTCTAAAAATAGACGTTTTTCCAATACAAACATGACTCATTGTCTTTCTAGACTGAACCATGGGTGAGAGTCAGGGAGAGGGACTGGGAAGGTCTACAACCTCAAGGGATACTTTTTAGGAGCACCCTGCTTTGGGGACTACAGTCCTTCTTGAACGCACTGCGAATTTAAGGGTGTTGAAACTACAGCCGCAGGAATGCACTTGGATTGAGGGTGGGGAAAGTAGGACCACAACTTCCAGAATGCACTGGGATTGAGAGAGCTGAAACCAGGACTACAGCCCTCAGGATGCTCGAATATTGAGGGTGGTGAAACTAGGACTACAGCTCCCAGAATGCGCTAGCTTTGAGGATGAAGATAGTCCTCCAGGATGCAACAGGATTGAGAGTGTAAAAAGTAAAACTAAATGCCCCAGAATGTTGAGGGAATGACTGTGGTAACTCCAGGACTACAGACACCTATGTGAACTTGTTGTGAGGGGGGTTAAATCGTGACTGTAGACCCCCCTGGAATACAGGATTTAGGCTCCTACAAACCATTGGGATTGAGGGATGCGAAAGTCAAACCACATCCCCAAAAAGCACCGGACTCAGTAATGGTGTAAATAGGATTGCTGCCTCTAGATTTCACCTGGGATTAAAAGTGTAAAGTGTAAAGTAAGACCACACCACTCAGAATGCATTCCAATGAGAGACTGTGTAAAGAGAACTATGTCCTCTCCGACTCCTTTGGGCCTGAGGCGGGTGAAGTACTTGGAGTGAGAGTTGTGAAAATCGAACTTTCTCCTCCGGAATGCACTTAGGCCGAGGGTGGGGGAACTAGGATTAGAGCCCAAAAATGCACTAGTGTTGAGGGTGGAGAAGTTGAACTCTGCACCTCCCTCCTCGAGACTACTAGGATTGAGAGTGATGAAAGCAGAACTACAGTCCCAAGAGTCCTCTTTGATTGAGGAGTTAGTGAACCCAGGGTTAAAATTTTCATTTGCTGAAGGAAGCTCCATAAATCCCACAATACAATAGGATTAAGACTGGTGAATCCAGGGGCACAACCCCCCAAGAATCCACTGGGATCAAAGGCAGGAAAACTAGGGCAGCAGCAAGTTGGTTTCACATAGAATGAGCTTGGAGGGTAGAACAATTAGGTCTGCAGGACTAGGCAGGTGAAAGTAGGACTGCAGTCCCCAGGATGCACAGGGAGTAAGGGCGGTACTAGAACTGCAGCCTTAGAATGAACTGGAATTTATCGTGGAAAAAGTAGGCCTGCAATGCCCATAATCCATTTTGCTTGAGGAGTTAGTGAATCCGGGGCTAAAATCTAGGGTTGAAGGTTGAGAAATCATGACTAAAATCCCCAAATTTACTAGGTTTGGTGTCACCTGCACCAGAATGTCCTAAGATCAAGACCAAGACGTGCGACTATCTGATCGCAAAACAATGGTCACAAATTGCAACCAATATTTTTTACGACCAGTAAACGTTTTTAAGAACCTACCTATGTAGGTTGATTCTTAACAATCCAAATCGTAGTGGGTGTTTTCCAATCCTCATGAATATTAATGAGATAGGTTGCAAGTTGCAACTTACTATGTTTGGAGGCCATTACATACAGGGATGGTGGCCTGCAGGGGCCAGCAGACCACCATGTCTGTGCTTTTAAATCAAGCAAACATTTGTTTTTTCTTTTTCTGAAATGCAGCCCGTTATCCTTAAACCACTGCCTACTCAAACTTTTTTTTTCTTCCAAATTCACAAAGCAGAATGGGTCCCAAGGGAACCCCTACCTTTTTGCAAATGGGCTACCATTTTCTTTGAGGTATAAGTAAAATATCAATGTTTTGTTACCATATTTCGGTCGAAAAACACTGATGCATTAGATGCAGATTTGGTATTTAGAGGGGACGCCTACAACACGCCCTTTCAAGATACCAAATCAGTGTCCATTTGGAATCCCATTTTAGGAGTCGGAAATCGTTTTCAGACTCCAAACATGGGATTGTTACATAGGAAAAAATGTGGTAACGGTTGCAAATGCCCAATTGGAACGTTTGCAATTGTTAAAAGGCTTACTACCTCTGGCCCTAAGTTCTTGTGATAAAAGCAGGACTTCAATATGCGTGTTTTTTGTGGGCTCTCTGCAATGGAACCGGTGACTGTTTTTTTCTGGTTAAGACTTTATTAAATCAATAACCTCAGGGTTCATTGGGGATAGCAAATGGATTCCTCAGTTCTAAGTAAGTTACTACTCCAGTGCTTCCTGGAGTGATTTCCAACCGGGGGGATGGAGGGGGGCTTAATACTCCAGACCTTAGCTGGGTGACCTGCCATTTTCCAGGAATTTAAACTTTTGTTTGGGTAAGTATGCTGCAATTCCTTGGTTGTACGCCTTTAGATTGAAGGACTTTCTTCAATAAGACTTCAAACTGGAGGATAGATTCTCCAGACATTTTGCTTTGTCAGATCTATGGCCCTTCATTGACAGGAATTCCCCAGAAACGCCACACTTTCTCATTTGGAGAAACACTTTGAACACCAGGGTCAGGGGCCTTCAAGATTTCCCCCAATTGGGCTTGCAAAATTCTTTGAGTAGGAGGCTCTGACTTTCCATACAGATATTTTCTGGTTGAGTTTCCTGGAACTCCATCAGTTGCAGTCTGCAGCGTTCCATGATTTTCATGGCCAGCCTCAGACAGGTGTGTTTTGAGCATTTCCAATGGCCTGGGCAATGAGTGAATAGAGGGTTTTCACAACTGTAGCCTTCTCCGATGTGTGGACAGCGCAATGCACTGATTGGATAATTGCCCAAAGGCTCTAAAGTTGCCCTGTCTGATATCGTTTGCATTCCAAAACCTGTGGCTCCAAACTGGTCAGCACATTCAGGGCTTGCAATTCCACAAATAAGACACACTCAGTTCCCTCACCCAACATCTCAGACTCTTTCAAAGTTTTTGTTGCACAATCCCTAGAATCTGGCACAATGTTTCCATCTTTTCAGTGATATTCCAAAAGCAGTGGATGTACCCTAAGGCATAAACAGCGGGGAGGTCATAGACAGAAGAGAGAACCAAGGGGAAGAAGCAGGAGCCAATTCTTCACTGCTTTTGACCTACCTATCATCTCAGAGTAAGCCATGCTTACAGATGAATGATTCCTTAAACATTTTACTTAAGAACTCTTCTGGGCAAGACGCCCCCATTGGTAATTCCCAAGCAATATCTTTGGATTAGCCAAAGAAGACCTCCTATGTGCAACTATGAATGTCCTCTCCACAATAAGGGACATTCCAGTGCAAATTTTTGTCCTCCAAATTTCTCTTGGTGAACAGCTATGATCATACAAACTGTAACTCGGCCAAGAAGAATGAAGATTTAGTGGAAATAGGGTCTCTGCTTTGACTCCAGCTCCCAACTTCCACTCATCCTGACAACTGCTACTCAAATCCTCCATACCCCATAACAAGTCACTGGTCCTGGGCCACTGGAATCTCCCTATACGGTGTTAGACTCTTACGGCTCAGCCCATCCCCTAATATGGCACTCTCTCCCCCATCTGCCCCAGAATCGGTCCTCGGCACCAAGCAGGCCCTGCCTCCACCCTCCTCTTGCACCTGTGTGACCTCGGTATTGTTGTTTCCAGGGCCATAGAACCCTGCTGCTGTAGGGTTGGTCACATTGAGCACATGAACCTTGTTGCCTGCTCCCCCTCTCCGCCTCTTCTTCTTCTTGATTGGGCAAGTAAAGACCTGTCGGAACCTCTTGCGGAAGTGCTTGGAGATGAGAGCGTAAACAATCGGGTTGAGGCAGGAGTTGGCATAGGACATGCAGTGAGAAACCAAGCGGAAGGCATAAGTGGCCCGGTTGAATGGGAACTGTCCAAACCAGAAGCAGAGGATGACAAGGTGGTGGGGCAGCCAGCAAATGCAGAATAGCACAGCCACAATGATTATCATCTTGGTCACTTTGCGTTTAGCCTTCCTGGACTCAGAGATTGTCTCAATGGGGTCCACTGATGTCCATAGGAACTTTATGGTCCGTACGTAGGCAAGGCTGAGGATAACCACTGGGATTAGGTAGCCAAAGACGAAGGTGCAGACGTCCATGATCTTGCGACGATCATCCTCCCAAGCCGGAATGCAGATGGGCACACCATGGTAATGAATGATCTGGTAATAGCTGAGGTAGGGCCCAGAGAAGAGGATGGAGAGGGCCCATATGACCACGATGGCAGCCAGGGCATTCCTGGAGGTGCGTAGGTCCCGTGACTTCAGTGGGTAGCGGATAGCCAGGTACCTGTTCAAGAAAAAGGGATGAGACAAAATATACAATTAGAGATTGAATCATTTGCATGGCAAACTCTATCAAATAAGATACATTATCAACATTAGAAGTCCCAAGGAGAGCAAGGGACACAATGCATAGCTGGATGTGTGACAGAAACCGATGCTCTGACATTCTACACAGTTAGCCACAGGGCCTACTATGGATGAGCGCAGACTTCCTGTTCTTTGGTGACCAGAAGTCCTGCAGTAGGTAACCATACATTACCTGTGCTATGAGAGATTAAGTTGGTGTAAAATGGGTGAAGACAAAGAAAAGGCCTGAAGACTGAAGTTCAAGCAACATCTCTTCAGTGTACTTGCCAGAGATCCAGGTCGCTGAAGTATGTACCCTCCCTGTGTTATTGGGATACAGAGGGTGACTGGATGCCCCCTGTCTTGTGATGCAGAGCTGTCATGTACTGGCTGGCTGCACACTTCCTGAAGGCCCTTGAAGAAGGATGACCTTAACCTCAGTGCCCCATAGATTTCACGGTGTCCTATTCAATGAAGCAGGCTAATCCACTAACAAAATATTTAAATAAACGTTAACGGGCTCTCACATATTGGAAAGAAAGTCAATTCACCCTCATCTTCAAAGGGTCTTTAGGTTTTAATGGAGTATTGCTGACTAAAAGTCAGTCTCTAGTTTCAGTGACCCGTAGACTAGTCCTTATTGTAAGCTCTGCACTGCTTTGTAATGTTGGCAACTGATGTACCTTTCATTAAGAACGATAAAGTGAATTGCGGCAGAGGGCTGCACAGTAAACGGGGCTAGATACGGTGAATGTGTGGGAAAGAACCTTCTAAACGTTCTCAATAGCGGACTGGTCTGGTGTCGTTAGGACAATATAAACTGTTCAAATAACAAGTCATATTTAACTAAACAGTTACCCTCATTTGGTGAGCTAGCCTGACAGCTAAGCTGGATGTAGGCATCTTCAGTTTATCACTGTAATGGTGGTGAATAGGACAAGCTAAAGCTGTCACGGCAGGTATGAGGTGGAACAATAAAAGAAGGCTGATGGAGTTTGGGGGGATAGGACTCAGAGTGGCATATTCCATAATTTAGGGACACCGCAGAGACGACGTTGGAACAATTAGGAAAAGGGAATGCGGAGAGCTTGGAGAACAAAACTGATGAGAAGTGGGAGGGTGTATAAAGAGACTCTCTTTACCTTTCAGGTTTACCCTTTGTATGCATCTGATTTGATTTCGTTTGATTCTTGGAGAAGGGAAGCACAAGGAAAATGGCGAAATTGGTCCTTTGACGAATGTGTGACTACAGGGAGATGTTCTTCCACTTACTCTCATGCAGGGGCAGCTCCTCCATAATGGCAGAGGAGCGTCACTCCACTGGCAGCAGATGAGAAATAAAAATACAATAAAACATTATTATCGTTTTATTTATCTCCGCCTGAGCTGCTTACGTTTGACTGGAGGGGCGGAGCCGGGCCATGGCCGGGAGGAGTACTGTGCACTTATAAGTGCGCATGTCAGTTTGTCCGGCCTTCTTAGGCCGGCCAAACAGACATGCACACTTATGTTTCTCCACAGCCGGGTTGGAGAAACCCCACAGACTCCCAGGTACCGTCTGAGCGGCAAACCAAGCCGCTCAGACCAATCCAGACGCTTCTCTTATGCTAGAGAGCAGCATCTAGATTGGGTGGGGAGCCTGTGCCTTCAGGCCCATCCACTTCCGGAGGAGGAGCAACGAGGTGGCTAGCTGCGGGAGCGGAGCGGCAGGTAAGTGATTTTTTTTATTTTTTTTATTCCCCCCAGCACCCCCCCTTCGGCCCCATGTGCCGCCCTACCGGTCTTGATTGGAAGCAGCCGTCACTGCTCTCATGTGGTATATATTTGATTAAAATAGGGAAATGGCTGTGATCATGAATGATATGAGAGTGTCAACCACATGCTCCAAGTTCCACAAGAATAATATCATCTGAGCTCATCTGATACACTCTTACCTCCAAGTACTTAAACGTTTGTTCCGCTAGAGCTAGTCTCTGTGTAACCTCAGTGCTTACAGTATTATCACCCGAATCAGTAAGTGGGAATGTGCTTGTTGTAGCTCAATTGGCTCGTAGCCCTGAAGCGAAGCCAAGTCTGTCTTTGAGCAGTGCTGGAAGACCTTCAAACACATCTCTCAAGTACAGGAGCATGTCATTCAATTATAGCAAAATAATGCATATAGCTGCACACCAGCATCCCTACGTGCTCACCTAGTCTTCTCGTGTGGCATGCCTCGGACTCCATTGCTAGCGTGAACAGGAGTGGTGACAATGGTCAGCAGTGCCTGTTCAGAGCTGTGCCGTGGGAGTTGTATAAGAGAAAAGAGTATGTCCAGAAGGACTAGTTTGCACACTTTAAAAGAATACTCTAGACCATCAATTCTAGGTTCTTATTGCTTTATTTAGCTTATTTTAAATTATTTAGATTAGCAAAGCAAATAAATATTTTTCATGTCTCAAAAAGAAACCTTCCATTTACAGAACACCACACTTACAAAAACACATTTATACACAGTGTTAGTATTCCACTTAAAAACGAAAAATTAAAGACAAAAATGACAGGTGAAACAAACTTAGACAATCGTGTGAAATATCATTAACATTGAGAGTACACACCAGTCCTAATTTTACATAAGGCACCAAGCGGACGTTAGATTCTTAACTAAACGTTGTTAATTGTCCTGCCTAGGCCAAGAGATCGGGGTTATGTCTTCAAACCAATGTTGCCTACACAAGAGGAAAAAATTATACAATATATATTGTGCCTTAAGGAATGTAGTAATAATTTTTTCCTCTTGTGTAGGCAACATTGGTTTGAAGACATAACCCCCGGTCTCTTGGCCTAGGCAGGACAATTAACAACGTTTAGTTAAGAATCTAACGTCCGCTTGGTGCCTTATGTAAAAATTAGGACTGGTGGTGTACTCTCAATGTTAATGATATTTCACACGATTGTCTAAGTTTGTTTCACCTGTCATTTTTGTCTTTGAATTTTTTCGTTTTTAAGTGGAATATAACACTGTGTATAAATGTGTTTTTGTAAGTGTGGTGTTCTGTAAATGGAAGGTTTCTTTTTGAGACATGAAAAATATTTATTTGCTTTGCTAATCTAAATAATTTAAAATAAGCTAAATAAAGCAATAAGAACCCTAGAATTGATGGTCTAGGGCAGTGGTTCCCAAACTTTTGACTCCTGAGGACCCCCATTGAGTCACCACTGGAAGCCGAGGACCCCAAGCAATTTGTATGATTTAAATTTCAAACATTAAAACAGTAATTCAGAAAAAATAAACACACGTGCACACAAAACAAATACTCAAATTACTAAGGATTTTAGGGGCATATTTAGAAGCCCCTATCGCCATGGGAACGTCACTTTTGCAACGTTCCCGTGGCGATGAGAAGCTTGGCCTTATTTACAAGGCAGCGTTAAGCCACTTAACATGGCTTAACGCTGCCTTGTAAATAAGGCCCCCTGTCACACAATGCCTAGCGTGAAAGGGGTGGGCAGTGGGTGTTGCGGTGGGCGTTCCACCGCAACACCCATTGATTTTGACGCTGCCCCCTATTTACAAGGGCAGTGTAAATAGGAGGTAGCGCCAAAATTAAGCCAGGGAAAACCAGGTCTTAACTGGGCAAAACGAGGAGAAATCCTTTATTTCTCCTCGTTTTTGCTTTTTCAATGTGTGCTGCTTTGTGCAGCACACATGGAAAAAGCAAAACACCTTGGATTGTTTATGTTCAGGAAGGTGACCCTTCCTGCACATAAACAATCTTTTAAAATGCCATTTTGTAACTTCCATGTGTCCTGCATTAAGCAGCACACATAGAAGTGACAAAACGGAATTTCAAGATTGAAGGGGGACCTTCCTGCACATAAACAATCTTCCACTGCATGCACACACCCTTGCACTATGGTGCAAGGGTGCCCGCTGGCGCTACACTGCTAAGTGTAGCGCCAGCACAGGGGAAACGCAGGGCTGCACCATATTCTTGTAAATATGGTGCAGCCCTGTGTTCTGGAAGGCGGAGCGTGTCGTTAAGCCAAGGAGGCTAACGACACGCTCCGCCACTTCTGTTGTAAATATCGCCCTTAGTATTTTATATTCAAAGAATTTGCAAAAAACAAAACATTTTAATGGGAAAGTTGGTGCTGCATCCCCGTGACTAACTTTTAAATGGTTGGTTTTATTTCGCAGTACGAGGCTCCTGCTAGGGCCAGACTGGAAAAGCAAAGCAGCCCTGGCAAATGTTTTCAAACCAGTCGCCATACGGTGCACACCAAGTGCAGTGTGTGAGTCTGACCACTACAAAGGGGGCTTTGGGAGGCTCTCCCCCCAAGAAATTTAGGAAACATTGGTGCAGTCTAAAACACATTTATCATTATATATTAAATTGTATTGGCTTTTAACAAATAGTAAATGAAGACCTTACTATGCACCAGGATATGACAATCTTTGTTGGGGTTCTTCAATGATTCCCTTATTATCACCCTTCAACAGTGTCTCTCATCTCTCCATAGCCTCTCTGTCACTTGTATTTCATTTGTTTTATAGTATCTCTCATACCATTGTAGGATGTCAGAGCACTTTACATCACACACATATAGCGACAATAAATCATACGTGTAAATCAGTGTATAGAAAATGTTACATAAGGCAAAGGGTACTACAATGTGTAGGATTCACATGTCATTCATACTGGTAGACATTTTTAAAGAGTGCTTGATCCGGAGAAGCGCAAACTTGGGATTCAGAACATCAGCCAGTGGTTAGCATTGACTTTAAAAATAAAAATGTATTTCCGTCCAAATAAACCTTTTTAGCAGCATCAGGATAATGAAAGACTGGGAAAAAACATAAGTTACTAACTTGTACCATGCAGTTTGCAAGCAGCTCTTTGATGACAGTTTATAGGTCACTGTGCTAAATTACGATTGTCACTTATGAACTGCAGAGTAACAAAAAAATTCTGTGACAAAAGCAGCAACCCACTGACCAATGCACATAAAACGCTTTTTAAAATGCATGGTACACGTTCTTTGCAGTAGGCATATTAACCATCTGTGCTACGTTAGATTACTCAAAGCTGCAACTGGACAAAACTCTCATCTCTCCAGCAGGTGCATTAATCACTGGCGTTATTTTGACACTTTTATTGTTGCTCGAAAACTGCTAATTAGACAAGGAACTTTGCAGTGCTTTTAAAACTGCCTCCTGGCGACCCCCTGGGAATGTGTTACGGACCCCTGGGGGTCCGCGGACCACAGTTTGGGAAACACTGGTCTAGGGTATTCTTTTTAAAGTATGCAAACTAGTCCTTCTGGACATACTCTTTTCTCTTGTATTTACAGTGGTCCAGTCCAGGAGGTTTTAGGACCCGAGCCTTCTTTGTTCTCAATAGTGGGAGTTGTATAAAGCAGTCAAACCCATATAATCATGTTTCCAAACCCCACATTTCATAATACTGCTTCAAAGTATCCCCAGTATAAGGTGTCAGATGCATTTCCATATCAATGGAGGCCACTACTGCCCATGTAACCTGCTGGTAAATACCTCCAACTATAAGAAGGAAGGGCAGGATATTAGGGACAGTGCTCCTACCCGGGATGAACCCACTCTGGTTGTGATAGACCGTAGGGCTGTTACTATACTATTTGCTAGTACTTTTCCCAGTATTTTACAATCTACTTTAAGAAGTGATAATGGCCCTTACGAGCCTGTGTCCAGTGGGTCCCAGCCTAGCTTTGGCAGCACCACTAGTGTGGCCTCCCGAGAACACCTGTGTCGAACGCCGTCGGGCACATGTTCATTAAGGGCTGGAGAAGTTACCCCTTGTAGAACTACAGGTTAGCCCATCATTCCCTGTGTTTTACCCATAGCCATCTGCGACAATGTCAATGTGGCATCTTCTAGAGTTATCGGTGTTTCTAATTCAACTATTTTGTCAGGTGCCAGTCTCTGTAATTTTGCTTCTTTTATTAAATAGTGACCCAATGCAGTATTTACTCTCTGCAAGGATGTGTACAAGAGCTTGTTGAATTCCGAGAAACTCTTATTAGCCTCAGATTGTGTGCTCACTGGTTGCTCTTCGAGGTTTCATGTAGCCATGAATTCTTGGTGAGGGGCTTCCGAACTAGCCAACCCAGCTAGCATCCAGTCCATTTAGTCACCTTCTGTGTGTCTTACTACAAGACATTGTCCATCTTCCCTCGGCTTCCTCTGGGCAGCCCTCTTTTCTGTAAGCTTATTACTTTCAAAGGATCATGTGCTTCACGTTCCAAAGTTAACAGGGCTCTCTCCAGTCTGTTTAAGGGATCACTTAAAGTTTTTTCCATCCAAGTAACATTCTTGATTGACTATGCCCCTAATGTACACTTTGCACGTCTCTCGTAAAATGAGTGGACAATCTACTGAGCCTTCATTCAGCTGAAAAAAGTGTGAGATTTCCTTCACAAGTGTACTACGGAACACCAAGTCCTCCAGCATTGAAGTTTGTAATCACTACATGGGGATTTTAGCTACTACCCACCTGCAGTTTAAGGACATGACCATGGGGTTCTGATTTGACCACGTATTTCCTAGTACGCCAATCTCTATACCGGTCCACTTTGGTGGTATCTTGCAGATATCATGTCCAGTACGTGTATGGAAGGCGTGTAGCGATGAATTAAATGAGTATTCGAGGCTCTCTGTGTGCTCTCCACACATTAATGATAGTACATGCCCTAACCCACTGCAATATATTTTTGGACAGTCGGAAGGGGTGGGTGAGACCTATCTCTATTCATTACTCCATTAAAATATCCCCCACTATGCATGGATCTTGGTGGTGTTTAGCCAGTAGAATTGATATTTGCTCTAGGCGCTACACTTGCTTTACACTGGGGGAGCTTAGGTCTATTATATGGACGGGTCTCCCAACTAGGCAGCTATGGAGGCCAACATATCTGCCCTCTTTGTCCACCTGTTGGTCAAACATAGACCGTAGCCATATAAGGACACTCCTGGCATATGCAGTGCAAGCAAGGCAGCCCTTCCACCTATCCTATAGGTTGCTGCGATCAGATATCGTAAAATGTGTTTCTTGAAGCCCTGTCCCTAAGTTTTAAGTATATAAGTATTTGATGCATTTTAGACGCACTTCCCGTGCCCCTAACATTACATGTGAGCACTGTGTATGCTTCATTTCCCATCACATCATGTGTTCCATATGCAGCGCTGTGGCCCTATTGTCCCACCAATGTGTTCTGTTTTCCTACCATTTATCATTTCGCCACTCTCAGTTTTTCTGCTGTATGTGGGATTTCCTCCTGTCTTCATTGCCCAACCTGGACCCACTGCACTTCATTTACCATTTTGCTTAGCTGTATGGCTCCTATGAACTTCTCCCCAAAGCTGAATTTCTAACTAACCTGCACCCAAATCAGCATGAACTGTCCCAGCATTTCAACAATAATGCTGGCCCAAGCCGCCTTTTCTGGCAACTCAACTGGTGAAACTGAAAGGCAATTGGGTATATGTATCCTGGCTGCAGAAGGTGTTCCCATCCATGAAGGCACTTGGCCGCCCTGCATCTATGTCTTATATTGTGTCCCTCCAGTGCTACCTCCCTATTTTCCAGTGTGTGAACTTGTTTGATTATTGTGAATGTTTGCATTCAGCCTCTTAAGTATTACATATCTGGTAGTGAAATCCTTGGCTGTTGCTAGAGTCAGTATTTGCTGTAGTTCTTCGCTCGCAGCGTCTTCTTCATTAGATGACTCACTACCACTTCTTGCTAAGACATGAGAGTCTCTATTCAACAGGATCTCAGTCAAGGTCCTTAGTGTCGTCCTGTAACTACTGTCTCCTTCTGCGCTTCTGTCGCTTGATCAGGTATTGGTCTACTGCGTGTGTTTTGACGATCTACCAAGGTTTCCTGTTTGGTTGATCCAGTTTAGGGTCTGATTGGGCTTTTATGCCACTCACTGCTTTGTTCTTTTCAGGAAAGTTCCAGACTTCACTAGGGTCGGTAAAAAAGAATGTCTTGCGGCCATCTATTATTTATAGTTTCACTGGGAAGATTAGCATGCATCTCAAATTCATTTCATTCAACGTAGCTTTGGCTGCTCTGTATGAGTTCTGCAGTTTGGAAACACCAGAACCATACAGTTGTCCACAACGATTAGTCACTTAGCAAGTGCCCTCTTAAGTAATAGATCACAATCTTTAAAATGCAATAGCTTTGCCACAATCGTCCTGGACGTAGCACATTGCTTCTGGGCCATGGAGGGGACGCAGTGTGTTCTTTGTACTGCAAAGCAGCTGGACAATCCTTTTGTTGCAATATCCTTTTTCAGTCAATCTTTTGGGTGCGGTTCTACTTTACTTGTCTTGGCAACGCCCTCGAAGGGGGCATAAGGCCGGGGCCGGCGCAATAACATCTACCTTTCCAGTTTTGGCCACCATAGCGTGCTAAACAACAAAAGGAAGGCGTCCTCCACTTCCCCTGGATCCGAAAGTTTGCCAGGCTTGGCGCAAAAACTCTGGCCCAATCAGGACCCAAGTATTTGTTTAACCCCCCCCTCCCCCATGGGGGGGGGCACTGCTGTACCCCGGCTGGGTGAGGGGAGATCTAAGGGTTAAAAAGCAGTGCTGCCCCTAGAGCTGGTCATTTCGAGGAGAAAGAGCATTTGACCAGGCAATGCCAATGGGTTGCTCTGTATCCTGTTAATATTTTGAGCGTTCCAGCACATTTTTAGAATTGGCGCTGCAGAAACAACACCCTCAGGGAGGCAAGCTGCACTACCTTGATGATCCCCTATTCGTAGGGTGGACAGGGGACTGCAGGGACACACTTAGGGCATTCCAAAAGCTAGCCAAGGAGCTGGGTGTGCAACTGGCAGCAGATAAGACAGCAGATCCGGCAACATAGCTGGCATTTCTCAGAATCTAGCTAGACTCTGTGGCAGGGACATCCAGGTTACCGGAGGACAATCAATCAATCAGTACTTGTTAAGCATGACTACTCACCCGTGAGGGTCTCAAGGTGATGGGGGGGTCGGGGGGAGGGGCTGCAGGTCTGACTGGGCGTTGCGGTTCAGTCGAAGAGCCAGGTCTTAAGATCCTTCCAGAATTGGGTCAGCGAAGGGGATAGTCTGAGGTAGAGAGGCAGGGAGTTCCAGGTTTTGGCGGAGACGTAGGAAAAGGATCTTCTTCCAGTCCTGGTCTTGCGGATACGAGATACAGTGGCAAGGGCCAGTTGGGCGGAGCGGAGGTGTCTGGTAGGTACGTGGAATGAGAGGCAGTGGTTCAGGTATGCTGGTCCGGCATTGTGGAGAGCTTTGTAGGCATGTGTGAGGAGCTTGAAGGTGACTCTTTTGTTAACTGGGAGCCAGTGGAGTTCTCGTAGGTGTTCGGAGATGTGACTGCGGCGAGGGATGCTGAGGACGAGTCTGGCTGTAGCATTTTGAACATTCTGTAGTTTCTTGAGGAGTTTCTGGGTGACGCCTGCGTATGTGCATTGTCGTAGTCGAGTCTGCTGCTGAGTGCGTGGGTGACCATCTTTCTGACTTTCATTGGGGATCCATCTGAAGGTCTTTCGAAGTAGGCAAAGAGTCTGGAAGCATGATGAGGACAAGGTACTCGAGATGAGAATGAAAGAAAATGGAGACACCAGTATGATGAGGATAGCAAGGAAACCTATACAAGAGCGCTAAAAAAGTATCAGTATGCGATCTGCAAAGCCAGGTTAAAAGACTTCTCAGATAGGTTCAGTCAGTCCTTGCATCCTTCTAAAGAAATATATACTATTATCAACTCCTTTCTAAAACCTAATATTGCTGGGGCTGGTCCCCCCCTTCTTTAGGGAACAATGTGAGCAACTGGCCAATCATTTCTTAGGACTCTATGTCAAGAACATCAGACCCCCTCTTCAAAGCCAATAATAAGGTTACAGTTGAAAAGCCAGCAGTGGAACTGTCAATGTTCCCTAAACTGAGTAAGAAAGATATTCTAATGGCAGCAAATGCAGTCAATTTGGGTTCGCCTTTGGACCCAGTTCCCTTAGATATCCTGTTGAAGGGGGGAGAGGCAATTATATCTGCTCTAACGGTCAACTACAATCTTCCCTTGGGGAGTGGACGTGTTCCGATGCATGGAAACATGCGATTATTTGCCCACTGTTAAAGAAACCTTCCTTGGATTCTGACTAGGCGAATAGTTACAGACCCATATCGCTGCTTCCGGAAATTAGTAAAATCCTGAAAAAATTGTTAAATGGGGTCCTTTCTGATTTCTTTTTAGTCTAACAACTTACTGCACCAGACACAGACCGGTTTTTGGTCTGGGTGAAGTACAGAGACAGCTCTCTTAGTGGCCACAGAGGACCTTAAAAAGACTCTGGACTAGGGTGGGTCAGCTGCGCTCATTCTTTTGGACTTGAGCGCAGCTTTTGACACAGTCTCCCACTTGATTCTCTGTTAGAGGCTAGAAGAAATGGGAATCACAGGTATGGTGCTAAAATGGCTAAGCTCCTTTCTAGCTAATAGGAGCTTCCAAGTCAGTGAAGGGCCCTTTTTATTGGAGACACATCGGCTTCAGTGTGGGGCGCCGCAGGGCTCATCTCTGAGCCCTACACTCTTCAATATGTATGTCCGGCCCTTATCAGACATTATCTGTGCCTCAGGTTTTACTATGGTGTCTTTCTCTCACCAACACTGACTCAACCTTTGAAAGACTTACTGCCTGTGTGGAGCAGGTGACCAGCTGGAGGGGAACACGTTGTCTCAAATTTAATGGGGAGAAAGCTGAAATTATGGTGATTAGAAACAATCCCTTGCTTTGGGATCAATTCCTCTTGCCCCTGTGCTTGGGGGAACGCCCCTCCCCAAGACCAAAATTTAAGAGCCTTGGAGTCACCCTGGATAAAGATCTAACTATGAGCTCTCAGGCAAAGAGTTGCAGGCACCTGCTTTGGCCACCTAAGATCTCTTAGGAAGACGCTCAAGAGGCTCCCTATGGAATGCGGTGGTACACGGCTTGGTACTTTCCCACCTCGACTATGACAACTCTCTCTATCTAGGAAGCCCCTCATATGTTGTTAGAAAGATGCAGGTCACCCAGAATGCTGCGGCTCGGGCTCTGCTGGGCATGCCCAGAAGGCAATCAGCACGGTCAGGTTTAGCCCATCTCCATTGGCTTCCTACCAACAAAAGAATAGAATTCAAAGCCTTACGCTTTGCCCATAAGATAAAACATTCACCTGGCCCACATCCCCTTCAGCACCTCATTACTCCACACAGTGTTTGCAGAGAGCGGAGATCAAACGACCTCTTCCTTCTTGCCGTTCCCGGAATCAAAAGAGCAAGAGACGGGGTCCTTAATTTGCCTACTTAGCTTCCAAGCTTTGGAACTCCTTGCTTTTTCATCTGAGATCAAACAAAAACTTGCTAAGTTTCAGGAAGCAATTGAAAACTCATCTCTTTATTTAAAGCAGCACATCCCTTCACCTGTCCTGTCAGCGCCAGGAAGCCAGTTCTGGGTAGCTGTGCACTCTATAAGAACTGCTTGATGATGATGATGAGGGAGAAATAAAGGTGATGTGCAGCACAGAAAATGCTACACTCTGTGAGCTGCAAAGACTGATTGGCAAACTAAACTTCACTACGAGGGTAATACCAGCAAGGTGAGGTTTTGCAAGGAGCCTGACCGAGGTCTGCGGGAGAAGCATCATCATGCTAGGTTGGGGGCAGGAATGAAGGGGGACCTGATCATGTGGGACTCATTTCTGGCTGATTTTAATGGACTCCTTATATGGAGACAAGGATGGGTGACCGGCAGACAAGTAGCCCTCTTCACGGACACAGCAGGCAGCCAGGGGTTTTGTGCAATATTAGGAAGGGAGTGGTGCGCAGGGCTATGGCCTAGAAGATGGCAAGAGTTGGGCATCACCAAGAACATCACCTTCCTAGAACTGTTCCCCATAGTGGTGGCCCTGACAATGTGGAAAGGTAGGCTGGGACATGAAACTCACGAGGGGTGGTGCAGGCAATAAATAACTGGACGGCGAGGTGCCCAAACATATTAAGGCTAATGAGGTGCATGGTGAAATTACAGCTAGTGGGAAACCTTGACAAAGGCAAGGCACGCCCCCGGGGTGAAGAGCTAACTGGCAGATGCGCTCTCTTGTTCCCAGATGATCAAGTTCAGGAGGCTAGCACCAGAAGCAGAGCAGCAAATGACCCCTTTCCGGGAAGATTTGTGGGAGCAGGCGGAACAGACCTGTCAGACCTGAGCATGCACTAATGCCCGGCGCAGCAAGATGAAATCAAAAATATGCGAGCACGGTGATGCGGGTGGGGAGGCTCCAACTTTGGGGGACCCTAAAGCCACAGCTAGGGCTGTGGAGCGCTTCATTGAATGGGCATACCGACAGAAGAAAGCAAAATCTTGGGTGCAGGCCCACTTAGTGGCTGGGGCCCACTTCTCAAAACTAAGCACAGGAAAGGAACCCAGGGCCTCGCACTATATCAGGACAGCCATGAAAGGCTGGAAGCACCTGGAAGGGAAGAAACAGAACATGAGGTGACCCATACACTTCAGAAAGCTGACCCAGATAATGATGCACTAGAGGGGGTGGCATTTTGCCCTATCGAGGTCTCCCTGTTTAAGGCAGCCTACTCAGCAGCATTTTTGGGGGCTTTCAGGGTGAGCGAGCTCGTGGCCCCATGAAAAAGGATGTGGGCACAGCATGCCTGCAAGCAGCAGATGTCAAACCAGGCGTGTCAAGTGTGGAATGTGTGGAATTACTGCTGTGATAGTCAAAAACAGACCAACAAGGCAAGGGGTCCTGGGTACAGCTACACTTCATAGAAGACCCCAGGCAATGTCCAGTGTGCTGTCTGTACACCTACAAGGCAGCGCGACCCACAGGGGAGGGCCCTCATTTCAAGCACAGGAACGGAGACCTACGGAGCAAATTCCAGTTCATTGCGGTCATGCGCAAAGCCCTGGGGCAGGCAGGCCTCCTATCTGCCTTCTTTGGGTCCTACTCATTCAAGACAGGAGCGGCGACAACGGCTGCACAACAAAGGATGCCAGAGTCTGGGATCAAGGTGCTCCAACGCATATAAAACATGCGTGAGGCCCCAACTGGCATAAACAGATATGGGACCACACTGCGAAGCGAATTGACAATGTTCTTGTTGCCTTGGCAGGGGCCCAGCCCAGAGCAGTTTGGGTGATCGAGCACTCATTCATTCACCGTACGCAGACATGGTGGACTCGCAGCAGCAGCAGACAAGCGGACGGGCCCGAAGCCACAAACATTAGGTGGTGGGGCACCCCAGAGATGAGATGAGGGCAACTATCATCACCCTTGGGCAAACTACATGCAATAGCCGTCAGGTACCGGATGTCCTGATAATACACCTAGGCGGCAATGACCTCACTCAGTTTAGGAGGAAGATCCTCCTCCACGACATCCGGCTAGGGCTGACAGAGGTGGCGAGGAACTTTGGCAGTACCACCATCATGTGGCAAGAAATCATCCCCAAGCTAACATGGTGTGGGGCCATATCAAATAGGGCGGTGGATAACTCCTGAAGGAAATTAAACATTGCAGTCAGCAAGTACAGCAAGGCTAATGGTCTTGAGAGTGTCAGGCATGGCTTGATCAACTCAAGACGCCCGGAATTGTACGCTGCCGATGGGGTGTACCTGTCAGAAGAAGGAATCAAAGTGTTCTGGGCCAACCTTTTGGCAGCCATGGCAATGGCAGGCTGCACCTAAAGGTGTCAGGAGCAAACCCCAAAATCAAAAGGGGGAGTTGCCTGGAGATATCAGCCCCACAGGCGGAGTGGCAGAAAAAGGGGAACATATGTTAGTAGAGGAGGCACACCAGCAGGGCGGTGTGCTGGAGGAAGGCCACTTACCTGGGGATGCCTTAAGGCAGGGTGGGCAGGCCGACAGGGGGAGTAAGCAGAGCACGGCACTTGCAGCCAAGACCCGCACTTGCAGCCAAGACCCACCAGATGGCAGGGCACAAAATGAACAGACAAGGTAGCGAGTTGAGCCTAACAGCAGTGAAAGGCTATCCCCTCTCGTGATCAGTGAAAAAGCCAACACAAAACTTTATTACCCCCAAAAAAGCAGTGTTATGGTTGAAGGCCTCAACAAGTAAAAGGTGTCAAACTGTGGCAAAGAAATGACAGGGCGTGATAGATTTATGGCAGATCTGATTTATGACCTGTCACCCGTTTATGATCCTGTCAGAAAGATTTATGACACAGTCAAAAATGGTTTATGGCCCTGTTACCACGATTTATGATCGGTCAATGTGATTTAAGAATGCAATGACATAAAAAAAGATAATATATGTTAATAAAACTGCAGCGAAGAATTCCCATGAAAAACAACAAATGCCTGGTGTAAGTTTATTATGCATTAGTATTATATGTATTATGTGCACTATTTGGAGTGGGCCAAATGCGGGGGTTACGGCAAAGGCCTCCCCGAAGGAGGCATAAGGGACCACCGCGATAACGCCCGCCGGGGACCTGAAAAATCCAGTTTTGGCCACAGTAGCGCAGCAAACAACAAAGGGGGGAGGCGTCCCACCTGCCTTCCCCCAAGGATCGGAAAGTGAGCCAAGCTTGGCGTAAAAACTCCCGGCCAATCAGGGCCCAAGTCTTTTTTTTTTTTTAAACTCTTTTTATTAATCCACAATATTATTGTACATACACAAAGCAGTAATGTTGCATCCTTGGTCTCATTTACAGTTGAATTATCTATTTCTATTGAGAAGTCCGAGCCCACCCTAGTAAGAACCCCATTCGTACCCCGCTTCCCTCTTATAGTCCACCATATATCTGCCATGCCGACCAGATTTTCTCCCTTTTTTTAGGGCACCCTCTACTTTTATAAATCACTGATTCTGCTTGCCAGCAGCAATTTAGGCCATTTTCCCATTCCTCCAATGTTGGGGTGGGTATTGCCCCCCACTTCCTTGCTATATTACGCTTAGCAACTACTGCTGCCAGCATTAGCCATTGTTTCACATGTCCGGGCCAATCTTCGTTAGCCTCAGTTGTTAAAAGGAGCCATTTAGGATCTAATGGCACCACCATATCTACCACTTCTGACATTACCCTTGTTGTCTTTATCCAAAATTCCTGGATGTTTGGGCACTGCCATATCAAGTGATAGAAGGATCCCTCCGACCCGCACCCCCTGTGACAAATCGCACTTTCACACCTCCCCATTCTATACAACACTGGTCTTTGGTAGTATACTCTATGTAACACCTTTAGTTGTATGAGCCGGAATCTGGCACGTATTGCCACCTCTCTTGGGCCCTGGAGTATTTCCGCCCATTGATCTTCCTCTAAAGTGCCAACGTCATGCTCCCATGTCTGCCTTATCGTGTTCATGGGATCTGGGGCATTATTCACTATCTTTCTATAGAAGAGAGAGATTGTCTTTTCGCGTATCTGCTCTGTCAAAACCCTATCTTCTAGAGGTGCAGCTTCTATTATTGTGTCACCTTCCCTGACATGTTTCCTGAGTGCATGTCCCAATCGTATGTATGAAAGCCATTCACCCTGCCTCATCTCGTAGTCTCGCTGTAACTCTGTAAATGCAATATACGCACCTCCTCTCCAAATGTCACCTAGCGTCTCTGTAGCTAGCAATTCCCATTTGGCGAAGCCATCCAGGCGTCCTACCTCCTTCAAAAAATCCGCTGCCCAAAGTGGCGTCATTCCGGAGAGCTTCTTCCAAGTATTTTTTTTAACCCCCCTGTAGGGGGGCATTGCTGCACCTCGGCGGGGGAGCTAAGGGTTAAAAAGCAGTTATCGAAACCCACCCACCAACACCTGAAACAGCAGCATTGCTGCAGTTGTTGGAGGGCGGAAAAAGGGAAACATTTGTTAGTAAAGGAGGCATACAGGCAGGGTGGTGTGCCAGAGGAAGGCCACTTACCATGCCTTACGGCAGGGTGAGTAGGCCAACGGGGGGAGTAAGCTGAGCACGGGACTCGCAGCCCAGACCCGCTGGACAGCACTGCACAAAATGGGCACACATGGTAGCGAATTAAGCCTAACAGCAGTGAGAGGCTACCCCGCGCCCCCTCCCCGGCATCAGAGAAAAAGCCAACACAAAACTTTATTACCCTAAAAAAGCAGTGTGTTTTTCGTGATGGCCTCAACAAGTAAAAGTTGTCAAACTATGGCAAGGAAATGACAGGACGTGATTGATTTATGGCAGATATGATTATGTCCGGTCACCCTTTTATGATCCTGACAGAATAATTTCTGACACTATCAAAAATGAGGCAAAACCAAAGGGGATGATGGACGGAGTGTTGAACATTGCAAGCACTCACCCCCAGTCAACTGATCTGGGTTTAATCCATCATCATTCTTTAGCTCACTCCGCCACCCCAGTTCAGACATGGCCATATGCAAATCAGTCTGACCCTGTGCCTCATGGGAACAGTCCAGCCCGAACTGCCAAGCCATGTCTTCCCTGGACCGGAAACAAGCATCCTGGGACCGGTTTCTGGCTTACAGCCGTCATCAGCCAGGCTATCTTGAATCCAGTGGCAAAGTGAGCAAGGGACCCACGTCTGGGCATACCCTGCCAACTTAGGGCGAACATAGCAAAACCAAAGGGGATGATGGACGGAGTGTTGAACATTGCAAGCACTCACCCCCAGTCAACTGATCTGGGTTTAATCCATCATCATTCTTTAGCTCACTCCGCCACCCCAGTTCAGACATGGCCATATGCAAATCAGTCTGACCCTGTGCCTCATGGGAACAGTCCAGCCCGAACTGCCAAGCCATGTCTTCCCTGGACCGGAAACAAGCATCCTGGGACCGGTTTCTGGCTTACAGCCGTCATCAGCCAGGCTATCTTGAATCCAGTGGCAAAGTGAGCAAGGGACCCACGTCTGGGCATACCCTGCCAACTTAGGCTAACATAGCAAAACCAAAGGGGATGATGGACGGAGTGTTGAACTTTGCAAGCACTCACCCCCAGTCAACTGATCTGGGTTTAATCCATCATCATTCTTTAGCTCACTCCGCCACCCCAGTTCAGACATGGCCATATGCAAATCAGATTCATGGCCCTGTCTTCGTGTTTTATGATTGGCCAAGGTGACTTATGAATGCAATGACATAATAAACGATCATACATCTTAATAAAATGGCGGCCAAGAATACCCATGAAAAACACAATTCATGCCTGGTGTAAGTTTATTACGCATGAGTATTAAATGTATTATGTGTACTGTTTGGAATAGGCCAAGTGCGGGGGTCATCGGCTAGATACACAATCTCGTAGTGTGTTCTGCCGAGAATCTCCTTCAGCGTCCTCTGCTTTGTACAATCTAACCTTCTCAAGTATGTCTGCCACTTCTATCTTCAGTTCAGTTAATTCAGATGTGAATTCTGCTAGGTCAGATTCCTCTTGGGTCATCCTCTGTGCCAGTTTTTTTCTGGTCTGCCGTTAGCAAGTTTGAGTCCAGCGGTACTGGATCAATATTAATTTCTAAGGCTGATTTAATGTCTTTAATTGCGTGTACAAAGGAGACCAGTTTGTCTGTTTGGTCTAGGAGCGCTGGGGCACTATTCAGGGGGTCTCGAGTCTGGTGAATTCGGCCTTGGTCCATCCTTGATCTGCTAAGATTTTCCCATCATTGTCCCCTCTAGCATCAGGGCATATAACCTGTGACTCAACGAAGCAGAGGTTCCGGCCTTATATGTCGTTGCCGCGTGAAATTCTTAGTTTGGCCTATTGTCGCCTCTCCATGTATGTTGTGGACTGCCTCCCAACTCTTTTTTTTTAAATTCTAGGTCTGTGTTTCACCTGTCTGTACATGTAGCCTTTTTAGGAGTCGATTTTGACAGGGGTCCATTGTGCTGTAGCCCACTACTGTTCAGTGTGCTCACTCTCCTGGCGCCTCAGGTCTCTCCTTCGAACACCTGGCAACAGTTGAGTTCTTGAATGGCGCTGTTTTTCACAGTAGGCCTATTAACTCCATGGGGCTGTGCGTGTTCCTAATTATATAGTCCCCAAACCAGCATCAGCTTTTTGTGCACAGTGCACCTGCTTCCCCACAGTTCAGATTCCTTTACTCATCGGGTCCTAGGAGCTCGGTGTGAGAAGTTGGCCTGGCATATGCTGTCCACTAGTTCTAGTGGGCACCTTGCACCAGTCCAAACGACCTTTATTGATGATAGGTTTAAAGACAACCTTTATTGAAAGCTATCCTAGTGGTAGCTATGGAGAGCAGCCTTCAGGCTAAGTCTTGAAGGAGTGTAAAGCTAGTTGTTTTACCAGTCTATAATCTCATGAATGACCAAATGAAAGGAGAACCACACCAGGTATATATATATAAAATATATGTATTTATTACTAAACACTACCCACTAGTCTCTTTATGAGGCTAGAGGTCAAAGTACACAAGTTACAAGTCAAATAGCACAGTAAATTAGCACAATATACGATTAGCCCTAGGGGCGCACCAAACCATATATTAAGAAAGTGGTATAAGAACCACGACTTAAGTAGACACAAGGCCTAGAGCCTGTAGAATCGCTGGGACCCCAAGGAACCACCCAAGGTAGTGACACAGGGGACCCACGGGGGCTGTGTGCAGTGTGTGAACAGAGCCGCGAGCTCCGTTAAAGTCTATGGGAAAGTCGCGGTAAGAGTTTTAGAGTTTCAGGACACTTAGAAATGGACTAGGACAAAACCCTCTTGGACTTAGACAGTTCTAGGGTTAACACCCACGTGAGCACCGGAGTACTCGAGTTACCTCACCCAGGGAAGCCGGGTGCATAGGTGTCGAAAGGTGTCGGGTCGCGTCGTCGATTTCAATGGCAGCCTGCAAAGAAGTGCTGCTGCCGGGAAGATGCGAAGTGTCCGAAGGGATCCAAGCCTGGATCGGAGATGAGAAGAACCTGAAAGCAGAGGGGACAGAGTCTGGGTCACTTGCCAGTGACCAGGGGCACGATAGACGAATGCCCACCGATGTCGGGTGTTTCAGGTGAAGGAGGTGAAGCTTGACTCTTCAGCCACGAGGTCCCGGAGGTGTCGACGACAACCAGGAGCTGGATTCGAGCTGTCCCACGAAGGATGTCGAGTGCTGCAGCGTTGGTGTCCGGATTGAACACAACAAGCCTTAGCAACAGCAACCCACGCAGAAAGGAGAAAGATGCTTTGTTGCAGACCAGCAAGGTCTGAGGGACTCACCACTCGGTGGGGAGTTAGGGCACGTCTGGAGCAACCAGAAAAGCCCAAAGAAAATCAGAGTTGCCTTCACAGGGACCCACCAGTCGACGGACCAGGGATCGCGAAGGATGCAAGAAGCGGGCCCACGGAACACTCGTGGAGTGTAGGCTCACAATCTTCGGTGCAAATAGTGCTCGGGGCCTGGGCTACAAGTAACCCAAAGCAGGACTTCAAGAGTCATCGAGAAGTCAATGCACTAGCAAATGTGCACGGTGTCCAGGAGTTCCGGTTCCACGTCACTCGTGAAGGCTGCGATTCTCAGCTTTGCTGGGGACTCGGGTCGGCCTCTGAGAAGTCTGGAAATCCTCTTCCTGGGCTGCAGGTACTTCGGAGTCCGGCGGGAGCTTCGGAGTTGCAGACCGTCAAATGCTTCGTTGGTGCCTGCCAAGCAGGGGAGTCACTCCTTGACCCCAAGGGAGATTTCTTCAGTCCTCTAGTTTTTAGTAGAGCGTCGAAGTTACAGGATTCAGTGTCAGAGTTTCGTCCAGGGATATCTAAAGTCCTGTTGCCAGGGGTTCCTTACTTATACCCAAGGAAGGGGTTGGACTAACTCTGGGGACCCACCTATGGGAGGGTTTGGAAAGAGGGGTGGCTACACCCATTTCCTTTGTCCAGTTTCGCGCCAGAGCAGGGGCTGGCAGCCCCTGGAACCGGTTTGAACTGGGGTATACACAGGGACACCAAATGTGCCCCCAGTGCAGGACTTCAAAGCACTCAGAGAGTGCACCCACCCAGCCCCAATACACTAAAGCCTGTCTGGGAGGTGGTAACACCTGCCGGAGTTTCGGTCAGCAGTGGGAGGTCAGACTCGTGTCTGTGGCTGCAGCATCCATATTGTGATGCCAGGGCTCTGTTTAGTTGGTACCGGGTATACCGGTGCTGTCATGTCTCTCCCTCTAGAAGGGTGGGATCATACTCCCACACCAGTCACTGGTGTGGGGGTATGATTCCAAGGTGTTTGACACCAAACACGACATGTTTCCGTGCAGCCATCCCAAAGTTAGCATTTACCGTTTAAGATATAATGCACTTAAGAGTATATGGTCAGGCTGCACCACAGACAACCCCGGAGAGGAGATTCCGAAGGCTGCAGAGGGGCTCTGCTCATGCAGGGGCACCTTCTCACATAAAACCAAGCACTCTGCCTTCAGGATTGATAAGGCCTGCCAAAGGGGTGACTGATAGGTGTATATGTGCGGTGATAGGGTGAGATATAGTGAACCTATATCTCAGTAAGGGGTGCATGCACCACCTCACTCAGGCTGCTGTATCAGTCCTGTGGTGTCATTTTGGAGGGCCTTCCAGGGGTGGCATAATACATGCTGCAGCCCCTGGTAGGCCTCTGGGGTACCTATGCCCTGGGTACATAGTATACCATATACTAGGGACTTATAAGGGCACCCCAGAGTCCAATCTGGAGTGTACCTAAGGTACTAGGAATCTATTTAGAGAGGAAGCAGCTAGGCTGGGGTCCTGGATAGCAGGGCCCCAGCCAGACTAAAGTCGAAAAACAGTGAAGCATCAGCAAAAAAGTGGGGGTAACCATAAGAGGCAGATCCTACTCCCCTACACTCGGGTTCTGGCCCTGGATGTGGCTAGCAAACTGCCAGAGTAGTTATCTGGAGTCTTGGTTGACACTCACTGACAGATACAGAGAAAGAATGGGACAGAACACTTTCTCATCCCCATAAGATATCACACAACGTAAGATTTCAATATATTCAATTCACTGTCCTATATTGGGAATATGTAACTATGGCACGCCCTGGAAAAATCTCTGATAATGCAAACTCCACTTGATCTCGCTGTCAAGTTCCCGAGGCGGACATTAAGCATATGTTTTGGGACTGCCCATCAGATGTCACTTAATGGATTCAACTAACCAAGGTCTTCACACTTATCACTGGCCGCCAAGAACTAGATAAACTAGAATATTGTACTCTGGCAATTTACCCTCATCCTAATGCAGGAAACATTGAGTATTTTCCTCAGTGTGCCCATGTATCCCTTGTAGTTCGTGGCCTCACTTATGCCTTGGGATGCTTGGAGTTCACGCAATCATGCATGGCTCCTTCCACCAGTCCCTTCAATGCCCACCTCCTTTCTCTAGGACCACTGCTGGTCACTTAGCCAAGAGTCCTCATACTGTACCATCCTTCTTCCCCTCTGTGTAATCTCAGTTGTCTCTTCTAATCCCACATTTTCTTCCTGGGGCAGGGGCCACACTCCTGCATGATATAGGCCCCTTCGGATTACCTGCATCGAAAGCCTCAATTACCTCCTCATAGGTTGGGCAGACATCCCAGATTTACTCAGACTGTCTTGGTTTTTAAAAGACTGTCCGGGTGTCTCGAAAATCTTTGTTCACACAGACAGGTGAGCAAGACCATTAATTAGTGTTGTGCAGTCTCACGTTTAAACCAGCTCTTTCAACAAACCAGGGACATACGTTCACTTGTTTGGGGCCGCCTGCTGTGCGCTTCACCTCGACTGCACAGCACAGCAGGATTTATTGTGGAGTGAATCTATATCTATCACCCAAGGCCTGGCTCACCCGTCTGCCCATGGAGTTCATCACTACAACATTTTAAGAGGATATATATATATAATGCATGGAAGTGGAAACACTTTTAACTGGGAGACAGCAAAAATAAAACCATTTTGGCTTCAAAAACTTTAACTGCTCGCCGCTGCAGGTCAGTCCATATTCTATGGAGCAGCCAGTGCATGTCCGGCTGCTACGGTGTGTAACGTTCACCATGCACCGCCCCGCTGTGCTGGTGTGCCCGGAAATGCACCATGTATATCCTCTGGCCACGTGTGACCAGAGGCTAGATAATAAACGAGCAAGGACCACAAGGGGTCTTTTAGCTCACACCATAGTACTGTGGCACGACAGGCCCAAGCGTGGGTCCTCTAGGCAAGGCCCAGTACACTGGCAACGAGGGTGGGCCCCAGACCCCACCTGCTAAAAATACCACTGCTGCCCTTACAGTGGCGACTCAAGCACAATGACACCGGCTCCCGCCAGCCACTGTCTGCAGATTCAGTGGTGGAGTAACTCCGACCCTGCCATGATCCGTCTATTTCTGTTGTGAGCCGCGCAAGCTGCATGTCGATGACGCTGCCCAGCTGTCGCCAAGGCGGACTGCAGATTTTGCCTACCTGACTAGCTACTGAGGTGAGAACAGGTCCCCGGGTCTACTTCGCTGCTCAGCGCTGCCATGAACCTGCCACAGGCTGTGCAGGCCCTCACACATGCGCCCCTCTCATTACTCCGCCCACATCACATGGCGCACATGTAGGCTGCAGTCCCTCAGTTTTGCCTCTTTGCTGCCGACCCAGCACACTAAGCAAGGAGCGCTCAGCAGCCTTTCCTCCTCTGCGCGCGCCGAAGAGACACTGCCCTGTCGAACTGCTATCTCTGCATGCAGCTGCCATTGTTACACGAAAAAAGCAATTGTAAAACAAAGCAACATTACCACGATCCAGCACTTCACCGACGCTAATATAATCGCACGGAAAAAAAAAAAACAGAAGAGGGTGAAGACACTGACAAGAGTGCGTTTGAAGCAGTACACAGTCTCAGTAAGACCAGAAAACAATATACCAGTGCCACTCATCAGCCTACAGTCACAGGTAGCACATGCCAGATGACGACTCAATGGCAGATGAAGACCTATATAATGCAGCACGTCTGCCACGGCGTCTGCAGACCAGCCGGTCCCGTAACATGCAATAGTCAGTGCATTACAGCCTTTCAGCAAGTTAGTTGATCCCGCCACAGCATCCCCACTCTGGAGAACGTGGATAGGGAGATACAGAACTACTTCATAGCGACCTGCGAGTCAGATGGAGCTATAAAACAATCCCTCCTACTCCATTATGCAGGCAAAGAGATTTAGAAGTTGCTTGAGCATCCCCCGAATACAAGAGCAGCGACCGACTATAACGCTGCAATTAAAGCACTCAATGCACAGTTTGACCCTCAGGTGAACCCAGATTTTGAACGCTTTAAGCTCCGCCAAGCCCGCCAAAGAAAGGGTGAATCATTAGACACCTTCTATGCACGACTGCGTGAACTGGTCAGCACATGTACAGCTGACAATCAGCCCAAAGTAAGGGCTCAGTTCATCCAGGGCTGTAGGAACAAGACGCTACAGAGGGTTATTCTAAGGTAACCCAATATCAGCCTAGAAAACATCCTGATTCTGGCTAGATCTCACGATCTGCCTACAGCAAGAGCTGCTGAAATTGATGATGCATTCACAAAACAACCGGCGCGCACCCCCACCATTAAGGTAGAACGAGCCGACGCCATGCACATTGATAGCAAGACAAGGAAGGCCAAGACGTCTACACCCTCTCCATCAGAGCCAAACTGCGGACACTGTGGCCGTGGAACACAGCCCCTGGATGAATGCCCAGCACAAGGTTGCATATTCTCCAAATGCTGCAAGCTAAGCCACTTTGCCACTGTCTGCAGAGGGAGCTCAAAGGGAAGAGAAACACAGGGTAGAAAAACTCAAACCTATCGAGTCTATCAGGCAACTGTCCAGGGACTACTCTGAACCCCTCAGTGCTGCCAAATTACCACCATGCCATCAACACCGGCTGGAACACTCCTTGCCAGATGACGAAGAAGAGTCATTCCTCATCTCATTCATGAATGACCTCAAACACCACCAACGGCCTCAACCCACCTGTATTGTTGACATTGCAGGGTCCAGAGTCAAGTCTCTCATTGATACCGGTGCATCAGTGACGTAATGGGTATTCAACGGTATCAGCGCCTTCGACTAAAAGCACCCCTCATATCAACAAACACCAGAATATTCACATATGGAAGCCAATCCCTGCTTCCGCTAAAAGGGAAAATGACAGTACAGATAAGATGCGAAGATTGTGAAGTCATGGTAACCATCCATGTCGTTGAGAAAGAAGCAGATACCCTCATTGGCAACCAGACTGCAGGAGACCTCAGCCTAGTTTCCTTTGCGAGGAATGGAAGCATTCCAGACGGATGAACTCACAAACCAATTTCCAGACCTATTCCAAGGGCTCAGATGCTTGAAAGCCCCACCGGTCAAGCTACACATCGATAAAACTGTGAAACCTGTAGCCCTCCGCCACAGACGTGTGCCTTTCACCTGAGGCCACTGGTAGAACAAGAATTGAACAAACTTGAAAGCTTATGAGTAATTGGAAAAGTATCCGGCCCGACCCCATGGGTGTCCCTTATAGTTACTGCTGCAAAGCAAAAGCAAACTAGCAAGATAAAACTCTGCATTGACAGGCGACTTCCCAATCAAGCCATCAAGCGTGAATGGCATATTATGCCGACGATGACATTGCTGACTTGAATGGGTCTAGGCTGTTCTCTAAGTTGGACTGAACGCAGGATATCATATATTACCATCTGGCAGAAGAAAGCCACTATATAACCACCTTCTCAACGCATCTAGGATTGCGCAGATATAAGCAATTAAACTTCTGGATATCCTCAGCAGATGAAGTTTTCCAAAATGCCATCAGAGAGAGACTGTCGGGCCTGCAAGGTGTCATGAATGTAAGTGACAATATTCTGATCCACACTGCGACCGCTGAGGAGCATCATAGACACCTACGAGTGGCACTGAAAAGGCTGTTTGAACACGGCATCATCCTCCACAAGAAGAAGTGATCCTTCGTTGAAAACTATATTAAGTTTTTTGGATATGTTTTCAATTTAGGATTACAAGTCGACCCCCACAAGTCACATGCCACCCAAGCCCCTCCACCGACGACAGTCTCCGAAGTAAGAAGTTTCATGGGCAAGGCCCCTACTGTGGCCGGTTCATCCCAAGCCTGGCGACCATTGGTGAGCCTCTACGTGCCCTGACGAAAGCGGATGCCCCTTGGCAATGGGGCCAAAAGGAAGATGAGGCCTTCCGAAAAGTGAAAGAAGCCTTGCTCAGCAAAACAACGATGGCATACTTCAACCCGAAGAGACAGACCAAACTCCTGGTTGATGTCAGCCCAGTAGGCCTTGGGGCCGTGCTCACCCAAGAAGTAGAACCTGGCAAGTGGGCGCCGCTAGCTTTTGAAAGCAAAGCCTTAGTGCCCACGGAGACCCAATACTCTTAAATCGAAAGAGAAGAATAGGCTATCAAGTGGGCATGTGGCCATTTTCATCTCTACCTCAGTAGCAGGCCTTTTTGAGTGGTCACAGATCATCAGTCACTCATTCCCTTATTTCGCGGTACAGCACCGCATCCCCCGACGAGGATCAAATGCTGGGCCATCCAGCTGCAACACTATCACATAGAGATAACTTACCAACCAGGAGCTAAGAACCCAGCTGACTTTCTCTCCCGCCATCCTCCGACTCCGACTGATGACAGTCACTACAATTTAGATGCCACGGAAGAATATGTCAGCATGGTGAGACAAGGTGCGCGCCGCAGGCACTTAGCCTCCAAAAAAATCAGTGAAGCCACCAAGTCCCTCTCCATGCTGTTAAAAGTCATGGACACTCTCCAACGAGGCTCATGGCAGAACTTCCTGAGAGATTCCAACAGCTAGGAGCTTGTATCTTCATCCCCGAAAGTCTACAAGAAAAAGTAACAAAACTAGCCCATGTAGGCCACCAAGGGACTGATCCAGCGCTAACAATAAAAATTCTTCTCTTATATACTTTGGTTATCCAGGTGCAACTTATCCCTCCAACACACAAACTATATCCATATGACGGTGGGGCCCATAACACCGCATATACATTCACTTACTCATTTATTCCCTGGATTTCCTCCGTCCTTAACCTAGGAGAAAACGAATCGCTGGAAGGAGACGGGATACCTCTTTTTAACACGACATAATGTTTCTCATTGTTTTAAGGTATTCCGCTCATTGGTCGATGGACCAACTAGTAGGAATCAGTTAATGGTGATTAAGACCAGCTCAATCACAATAAACTCTTTAACATTTTACCTTAATTATTGAGCTAAAGAATCACTGAGTCATTTATTTAAAGAATAATAAAGTTTATATAAAGTTTCGAAGCATGAAATAAGTTTAAGCTTATTATTCAAATTATTACATTTATCATCATTATAAGAATAAATTGAAATTTCAATGCATACCCATTAGACGGAAAAATAAGGTTGTTATAGCAATAACTCCAAAAGATCAATCTATCTGTCTTGGAATAACTAATATCTCTAAATGAAAAATCTATCAGGAGTAAAAAGGTCCTCCAAAAGCAGCATCTTATACTCAACTAGAAATATAAAATAGCAGCAGCAGCATCAGCTCGTCAGCATCAGCAACCGCAACTTCACCCATCTACAGAATCTCCGTCCACAGCATCTAACTCTCCAACATCTAACCCGTCCCCACCAAGAGTAGGTCTTCTTATACCCTAATTCTAGCTTACTGAATAAAAATGTTGCATCTTTATGGCGTGATTCTCTCTCATTGGTTCATTCAAGTCCATATACATTTTAATCAAACTTCCTTGTTTTAACCAGTTCTTTGTGGAATGTCCATGCTTGCATCGTTTCTCACAGTTCATGACATTGCTCATCCGTTTCGATCAGTCCAATTTGTATCTTTTTCTGATACTTTTTAGATTCAACAGTTCCGTCCATTTATTCAGTTTGACTTCTCACGCTTCTTGCTGATCATCTTGGCACACACTTGCTCGGAAAGGTCACAATAGCCTTGACCATACTTCCATCTTAGGCTTTCAGCACGAACACGTGGTCATCCCTTTTCATAGCCTTTCTCCTCTACCACACGGTTTCTTGGTCATGCGTACTTTAACAAATGGCGGCCATTTTATATCGCTGCTCAACAGGCCTAAGCGCACTATTTTCAAAGATAAACAAAATATTGTTAAAATAAAGAATATAAACCCTTTCGTTTCCCTCCCGTCTTTCTACGTACCCCAATTAGGTATTACCTAGCAAAAAGCAACATATAAAGCCGTCCCTTACTTACCATCGCTTTATTTTGCCACCACACGTTTTATTTTCAAAGCACAAATCATGCGTTTATTATTTTATTAGTACGCAAATATTACGTTTATGTCAGACACGTAAACAATTATAAGTTGATTAATTTGCACACAAAAATAGCGTGTTACCTTTAACCCTTTACATGTAACATACATTGTTGGTTATTTACTTAAACGAACATGTTAATTAATTATTTTACGTAAATTATTAGGAGGTTAAAAAAATTTCATTTATCCTGCTCCATCAGGACCATGCGAATGAAGACCCGGATGAGGGA